>BQNB010054523.1:0-36161 GCA_026074375.1 Tanacetum coccineum
CAGTAGTAAGTGTATACACGTGATAAGAAACTAGTCAGAATAACACCAGTTTATTTTAAAATTACACTTTAATGCCTTAAGCTAACCATCTCGGCTAGTTCAACATTTTGCATGGTCCCATTTAGCAATTGTATCATCCTTTGTTTTCTAAGATTTGCTTGAGGGCAAGCAAAAGGTTAAGTGTGGGGGGATTTGATAATGCTCAAATTGAGTGTGTTTTAGGAGCGTTATTCGTACTTTTATATTGGTTATTTGGTCAGTTACCTATGGTTTTATTACTCGATTATGTCGAAACACGCTTTCTAGTGTAATTGCAGCCAAGTACAGGAAAATAAGAGAAGAAGAAAGGACTAAGCGAAGTTTATCTCAAGTATGAAGAATCCTGTGTTAAGATCAAGTGCGGAAGCGTCTCAAATAGAAGAAATCTGATTATTCAAGCTTCCAAGACGTGAGATCAAGTTGTAATGAAGATATGATGAAGAACGAAGGCCCACGGCCAAGCACAACTCAAGCAAGGACCTTAAACGCAAAGTCTAATAAAAAGATTCCACGGATGACCTCCCTGCCATACGGCAAAGGGCCGTGCCGCTCGAATCTTGGTGCCCACGTTTTCTATTTCACTCTTGAAGAAACTTGAGTAATCATGAAGGATCTAGAACCTCTAAACCGACTTTGGACACCCCTTTAGCCCCTGGAACCGCCACAAATCAGTAGTATAAATAGATGACCACTATGCCTTATTTTAACATACACTTCACTCTTCTCTAAACCAAAAACCATAATTCTTATAGCCACCACTACTCTCCAAAGCTATAAAAGTCCAGGAAAAGCTCCAGGAAAATCAAGAAGGAGGAAGGATCCATCTAAGTTACAAGTTTGTCATTTTCCTAGTTTGCATTTCATTATCCTTTGCAATACTTCCATAAGACTCTTATTATGTTTATGAATGCATTAATTTCTGGAATTATGTCTTTATTTACCATGAGTGGCTAGTCCCTTTATGTGCTTGGTTACATGATGTTTTTGGTATGATGATTTGATTATGATTGTATGCCATGTTTAATTCAATTTCAAGCCAAGTCTTAGATCCATTTGTGCTTATGTTCTATGTGACATAGTTTTATCAACTGGATTGTTTGTTGAGAATATCATAGGCCGAAAGGGGTATTGTTAATCAATTAATTGTCGCCTTTTTGTCTACGATCGGCTACCTTTTGTATTGACCATTTCTTAAGCGGTTGGGTTTACTAAGAACATAATTATTGATGTCTATGGTTTGTGAAACGAACCGCGAATCAAACTCATAGAGGTTGTTTTGGTCTTGAATTGATTGATTTTACTTAACGCTTGTTTTTGTCACTTCAAGTCTTGACGAAGGCTAAAGGTTTTAAAACAATAGATTGGATACCCTCCAATTCTTATAATCAACTTGTTAGTCGTTGCCACAATCATATCGAATCAGATTCCCAAAATGAATCCAACCAAGTACATCTATTTTATTATCGAATTACTTCCATCATTGTTTATTTGCATCTTAGGACTATTATCATTGAAATCTTTATCTAATTGAAACATCCAAATCCTCGTGAATGATCTCGGCTTACCAATCGATCTCTTGCTACCACAGACGAGTTCACTTGCTCGTATGTGTTGCTTGAGAATTTGGTATACCGAGTTATAAATTTAAAATTGACCCGTATCACACGCATCAGCTGCAAACACAATCAATTGATGCCCCGCCAAGATAGCATGGTTGCAAACACAATTGAGAGATGCCCTGCCAAAATACGGGTCTATTTCAACTACCACAATGCAAGAATATCGGCAAATACGAAAACAGTTTGACTCAGACATACAGCCGCTGGAATAGACAAAGTCGCATCAAACATAACATGGCTGCAAGCATGGTGCCAAGCTTCCCCACCTGAGTTAACAACAACATTGGCATTCCAACTACTTGTTGTGATTGAATATTCACAAATGCACAAACACAGTAAAACCATCATCTCTAACAAAAGAACCCGAAGCCATTTGAGCATAATTAAGTGATGCCATAATTTAATAATCATACCCGACATGGCTGCAAACACAATTAAGTGATGCCCCCAAGATAGCATGGCTGCAAACACAATCGAGTGATGCCCTGCCAAAACATGGTTAACAATGCAACCCGTCATGGCTGCAAACACAATCTAGGAATGCCCCACCAAGATGCGGGTCAATTTGAACCTTCACAATGAAAGCCGTGACAAAACACGGGTCAATACCAATAACCACAATAATGAAAACCTCTATGGCTACAAACATAATCTATATTCTCTTCACCTAGCTAGGTCATTTATCCCACTTTACGCGCCTACTTTTTTTATGGGTCACCGCCAGGCTGGAAACACAATCAAGTAATGCCCCGCCAAGATATAAGTCAATTTAACAGCCACAAAAAATGAAGCCCAACATGGCTGCAAACACAATCAAGTAATGGCCCGCCAAAACATGGGTCTATTTAAGACATGCGGCTGCTGGAATAGACAAAGCCGCATCAAATACAACATGGCTGCAAGCATGGTGTCATGCTGCCCCGCCATGGTCTGAGTTAACAACAACATTGATATTACAACAACCTGTTGTAATTGCATATTCACAAATACACAAACGCAGTAGAACCATCATCGCCAACAAAAGAACCAAAAATCATTCGAACATAATTAAGTGATGCCATAATTTAATAATGAGACCCAACATGGCTGTAAACACAATCAAGTGATGCCCCATCAAGATAGCATGGCTGCAAACACAATCGAGTGATTCCTCGCCAAAACATATGTAATACTGAAACCCGTCATGACTACAAACACAATTTAAGAATGCCCCGCCAAGATACGGGTCAATTTGAACCGTCATAATGAAAAGCCTACACCAAAGTTTAAATAAGCTGATAAGCAAACAACAATAACAACACAACATAACATCATGTTTAAAAAAATCCCAAAATCAAACCCGATCCAAATTCAACTTCAATTAAAAATAATATAACAGAATGTATACAAACCTCAAAAATCAAACCCGATCAAAAGTGCATGTAACTATAACACCATGTTTAAAAAACCCCAAAATCAAACCCGATCAAAACTGCATGTAGTTCAACATAACATCATGTTAAAAAAACCCTAAATCAAAGCTGGTTAAAATTTCATTTCAATTAAAAAGAATATAACAAAATGCATAGAAACCCTAAAAATCAAACCCGATCAAATCCCAAATCAAACGCGATTAAAATTGCTTGTAATTGATAAATACACGATGTTTAAAAAACATAATAACAAACCTTACTGACAACATCCGATCATATAACATCATCCGGAAAGATGCAAAACTTCAAAATCATAATAAATAGCAGACCATATATAACCCTATTAAAATAAGATGAGAGCAAATGAAGTGAGAAAGATATGTGCATGAATGAAATAGTTGTAGGTGAAAGAAGATATGAACCAAAAAAGAAAGTGAGCAAGTGAAGTGGGATGAGTGATCTGAATGAACGAAATGGTTATAAGTAGAAGAAGATATGACTCAAGAATAAAAGTGGGCGCTCCAAGTGGGATGAGAGAGATAAGTATGTGAGCAATTAATGCTTACGAGGAGCGATGAGTTTTTATATATCGCATTTTAATATATAGTTATAATAAGCTAAAGCCCTTCAGTACAACCTGATATCATCATACCCTTTCAATCATTTTCGAGCACTCAATTCAATAAAAAAACATGTACAACCATTAACTAAAAACTGCCCTACAAAATTAAATTATTTTATGTTGCGAATAATCATTTTGTAAACGAATGAACGCACTAAATAATTTTTATATATTATAGTTGGAGACATTGTGATCTAGTCCTTTTTGTCTCTAAACATTTGTACCATTCCTTGAAATGCATATTTTAAATGAATTGTCATACTTTAATCAAACAAGGGATATGGACCCGCGCTTCGCTGCGGCGAGTGTTGTTGTTTTTCTCGTATTTACGGTTTACGATTTTTTTGTGTTTTTTTTTGTTTTTGGGGTATAAATATTCGGAACATATTTTTTGTGGTTTTGGCATTTGAATTGTTTTTTTCCCTATTTGTTTTGGTAATAAATTTTAGAAGTATGTGTGTTGTGGTTTTGGTATTTGAAGATTTAAATTGTTATTGGTAGAATTAAGAGGCCTCTTTTGTAGTTTGCATTTGTTTGTTTTCTTATTTTTGTTTTTTTTTATTTTGGTGCTATATTGTTGTTGGAGTATATAGGTGGCAAGTTAGTGTTGCATGTTATTGTGTATGAATAAAATTGTCCAGTTAATTTAATATATGGAGGAAAGAAACAAAGTGGACATGTTAGTTTTTTTGTGTTTTAGTAGGTAAGGTGGCAAGTGTGTAGTAGTGTCTAGGAATTTATTGTGTAACTTATCAGTAGTAAGATAATATATTAAATAATACTCCATCCATCTCAAATTAATAGTCTCTTTTTCCATTTTGGGTTGTCTCAAAATTATTGTCCCCTTCCAAATATAGTTGTGAGCAATGTAGCTAGTTTACCATATTGCCCCTAATGATACTAGAAATTACAAACTTTTTTCAAAGCTTTAATTAATTCCATAAGGGTAAAACTTTTGTGGAAAACTAGAAAGGGGGTTAAATAGTTTTACCGTTTTTCAATCTGATGTTTAGTTTGTTTATAAAAATTTAGATTCGACTTTATGTGAATTCAATACTTGCACAATATGAACAATATAAGTAAGTAGAAATAAGTAAAAGATAAGAGCTGGAAAGATTAAACCGCAACACAAGGATTTATAGTGGTTCGGTCACGAAGCTCCTCTTCGGCCTACTCCACTCCCCGAGCACCTAACTCGAGAGTTTTCTTTACTATGTCAACAAGCTCCTTTATGACGGAGAAAACCATACACAACGTTGCTTATATCTATTTCCGACACTAAGCTAAATGTCGAGTTCTAATCTTAGGTAGAACCAATCTATCACAACACAACTTCACAACTTGTTCACGACTACTTCACAACACAACTACACAACTTCTTTACACCTTCACAACTTCATAACTTTATGCCTACACAACTTCACAACTACATAACTTCACACCTTCACAACTTCTCCTCACCACACTAGTTTTGTCACACCTAGCCTAACACTACTAGAAAGGATCACCAAGATCCAACTATACTAACAACAATCACCAAAACCTAATAGCTACATAACTTTGTAAGATTTACAAATGGTTTACAAAATATGGTGTGGATGCAATAAGATTGCAATGTATACTTAGGTTGTAATACTTTTTCAATAGATGATGGAAGTATTCTTCTCTTGCACTTGAGGAATTGAGCTTGGATCACTTGGAAACAAAGCTTTAGGATTAAATGATCAAAGGATTTAGAGAGGATATGTGGACTATTTTAAGCAGAAAAAATGAGTACAAAAGGTAAGGAACATGTTGAGAATAGTCTAGTATTTATAGGACAAAAAGGGAGGACCGTAGTCTATGACCGGCCCCCTTAAAATTAAGGGGGCCGCCCATGTATTTAAAGGGGCCGCCCTTAGGCAGACGCTCCCCATTTTGTTTTATTCAGGGGAGGTGTTTACTGGACCATTTCTAGCCGTTTTAGGTTCGGAAGTTTGAAATTTAAAATGTTTATTTTGAATAAAATATTTTATTTAAATGTAAAAAATGTTTTGTGATGTTTTATAAAAGTTTACAACATTTTATAAAAGTTTCATTTGATCATAAAATGCATTAAGCATATGTTTATTCATACCTTGAAGTGATATAATTTTGAAATGAATATTTACTACTAATTACTTGTTTATGTTTTAATTTTTCATTGAGTGTCTTTATATTTTGTGATTATCAAAATTATAAGGGTGTGAAAAATATTAACAATGTTTTTAAGCATTATTTCTATCAACAATCTCCCCCTTTTTGATGATTATAAAATTTAAACTCATTAAATGTAAAATTATTTTTAAACAAGTATTTAGTGAGTTTTATATCCATTTCTCCCCTTTTTGTAGAATCAAATAGGCATCGTCGAGAATTGCTAGTGAAATTGATGGAACAAATGCTCCCCCTTGATGTGTGGTCCCTCTCGTTCGAGGGCACCAAGGAATCGAGCTATGGTTTCTTGGCTACAAAAACGAGTTAGAACAATACAAATATTTCTAACGTGTAGCAAGAAAGGAGGAAAAAATAGGACTAGAGCAAGCAAACATCCAAGAAAGATACTTTATTCATTTAGGACAACGTGTGTGAACAACACACAAGCATACATAAAAAGGAAAAACAAATATGCTTTAGAAGCACATAAAGAAAAATCCTAAGTAGCCATAGAAGGATTTTTGACTTGTTTGCGACACAAAAGGGTTTGACCATTATTTGGAGGCCAATTATGGTAAGATTAGTTGATTGTGGATGGAGAGTTTGGAGCGGAGGTGGTCATGGGAGGATGATCTCTTTGAACCCTAGGGTGGTGGATTAGGTCGAGTGAGGAGGAATTCAATCTAATTGATACCCTCACTTAAAGCAATGAATTATTTTTGGGTAAAGATGCAACAAGGGCAATAACCAACATGGGTTTCAACTTGGTTGATGTAGAGAGTGTATGATAAGTTTAGAGAGTAAGGTGATGATGAATTGTTGTTTTGTTGTTGTTGTTGTGAGAGATGCATGGCTAGAAGGTTTGATAGGTCTTGAAGTTGATTGATGTCATCAATAAGGCTTTCTCTACTTGGAGATAGAGGTGATGAGTGTTAAGTTTGGTTTGGTTGTTACATTGAGGTGGAGCTTGAGCTTGAGTTTCATGTGAGTTGATGGGTGAAATAGGGAATGGAGGGTGTGATACAACCTGTTGTGATTTGAAAGTATCCTTGATGCAAGGATTTGGTAATGTTTGATTGGGGTGATTGTTTTCTTGAGAAGATTCATGAGGAGAAGTTAGAAGTGTAGGTATTGGTGAGGTTGTATTGAAAACATTTGAGTTGTTGCAAATGCTTTGTTTCTTTCTCCAAATGGGTTTCACGCTCATTTTGGCTACCCTTGATGGTTTGGATGTTGGTTTGTTAGGAGATGTCAGATGAGGATGAATGAGGATGTATTTATAGTGGAGGAAAGGTTCAAATTGGGAAGAAAGGACATTCAAAGGATCAAATCCAAGAAATGTTTGTGAATTTAGGGAAACAGTAGCTAAGTCTAGAGGGTATTTGGTAAAAAGGAAGAAGAAAATACTATTTTACCCGTGTAGTAGGGGGCGGTCCCCTTAAATAGGGGGCTGTCCCCTTAAAATTAAAGGGGCCGACCCTTATGAATTAAGGGGGCCGCCCTCTGGCATTTCTCAGATTTCCCAACAATCGATTTTTTTTTTTAAAAAGAAAAAAATTTATATGGAGATTTCTGTTTTGGAGATTGATTTTGCAGCAAGTCTATCCTTTTATGGCAATTAAGTTTTTTAGCACATATCAATTGGGCATTCGATAAGATATAATGCATAGTTTTAGCATGTAGACATATAGAGATGAGAAAATAAGGCTAAACAAGATATAATGCATACAAGTTTTACTTAGCACGAGGATTAACAAGATGAATCAAACTTTTGCGCAAAAACTAGTGTGTGCCTAAATGCAACAAATGTGGAGTAGAGATTATTTCGACACTAAGATATGTAAGACCTAAGAAATAATCCAAATTCTCCTTCTTTTAATTTTGCTCAACCAAGATTGTCAAGAAATATATATTAGATTATATATTTTTGATAACAAGTAAAAGAGCATTATGCATATAAAAAAAATGTTTTTAGCATATATCAACAATATATAAAAATTAGTTTTTCAAGTGATCCTAGATGTGAAGAAGATTTTCTTTAGAAAAATAATAGATTGAGACTATCATGTATATTTAAAATAATTTGCTTATAAGTTTTTCCCAATCTTTTGTTTTTGTGTAAAACAGAAGCCTAGACACAGAGAGAATTTTTTTTTCCAGTGGGTAGCCCCCTTAAAGTCTGGCCGGCCCCCTTAAAATTAAGGGGGCCGCCCTTTATGAATTAAGGGGGCCGCCGTCTGAGATCAAAAATTTTCTCAGATTTTTGACAAATTGATCAATTTTAATTTTTAGTGCTGAAACCTTAGTCAATTTGTTCCATCATTTCTAGACCTAGACGTAAGTAGTTAAATGAATCTCATTTAAGTGGTTTAGTTAAAATATCGGCTATGTTGTCTTCCGATGAGACTTTTTCTATAGAAATGTTCCCTTTTTTAACATTGTCACGGAGGAAGTGGTGGCGGATTTCTATGTGTTTTGTTCGTGAATGTTGAACGGGATTCTTACTTAAGTTTATAGCACCTTTGTTATCACACATTATTGGAATATTGTCTATCCTAATGCCATAGTCTACGAGAGCTTGTTTCATCCATAGTGCTTGTTGACATGCCTTTCCGGCGCTAACATATTCCGCTTCGGTTGTGGAGATGGCAAGAGCGGTTTGCTTCTTTGAAAACCAAGATGTTAAGCAACATCCTATGAATGTGCACACACCACTAGTGCTCTTGCGATCTACGTAGTCTCCCGCATGATCCGAATCCGCATAAACTATTGTTTCTATGCCGGATCTTTTAGGATACCATAATCCTAAATGCATAGTGCCTTTAATGTATCGGAAGATACGTTTAACCGCTTCTAGGTGAGAGGTTTTTGGATCCTCTTGAAAGCGTGCACAAAGGCAAACACTAAACATGATATCGGGTCTACTTGCCGTCAAGTATAATAAACTACCTATCATGCCTCTATATTTGGTATTATCTACGGACTCACCTTCTTCGTCTCTTGTGAGTTTAGTTTCCGTAGATATAGGGGTTTTTATTGGCTTAGAGTCTTCTAGTCCAAATTTCTTAAGCATTTCCTTAATATATTTTGATTGATTAAAAAATATTCCATCATCTAATTGTTTTATTTGTAATCCTAAGAAAAAGTTTAGTTCCCCCATCATACTCATTTCAAACTCATCATGCATGATCTTGGCAAAGTCATCACACATTTCTTGACAAGTAGATCCGAATATAATGCATCAACATATATTTGGACAATAATGATGTTGGAGTCTTTCTTTTTAGTGAAGAGAGTGTTATCTACCAATCCTATAGAATCAAAATGTTAATAGAAAAGTTTTTAGACGATCTTACGCAAAGCCTTTTGGGGCATGTTTTAGACCGTAAAGAGCTTTCTTAACAGTTATATAGACATAATTAGGTTTTGTGAATTCAATGAATCCCGGAGGTTGTGCCACGTAAACCTCCTTATTGATAAAACCGTTAAGGAACGCACTCTTCACATCCATTTGGTATAACTTAAAATCTAGTGCGCAAGCATAAGCTAAAAGTATTCTTATGGACTCTAGTCTAGCTACGGGTGCATATGTTTCATCATAATCAATTCCTTCTTGTTAATTATAACCTTGGGCTACCAACCTAGCTTTGTTTCTAGTTACGACCCAATTTTCATCGAGTTTATTCCTATATACCCATTTTGTTCCTATAATGGTCATATCCATGGGATTTGGGACTAATTCCCAAACATCATTTGTTTTAAATTGGTTTAGTTCTTCTTGCATGGCCATTACTCAGTTTTCATCTTTTAATACTTCATTTACATTTTTAGGTTCTATTGTTGAAACAAAGCAAAAGAAATTGCTTTTGTCTTGAGCTTGCGACCTAAGAGTTCTTTGATTTAAATTGCCAATAACGTTTTTTAACGTTTACCATTTGATTATTTTCTAATGAGATGTCTTCAAGATCATTGCCTATGGGTTTTGTTTTACTAACCTCAATAGCCTCTTCTTCTACTAATTCATCATCTTATAATGGTGGTGTTTTAGGTGGAGGTAGAGTTTCATCAAAAGTTACATTCAATGACTCTTCAACTTTCATTGTTTGTTTGTTAAGTATTATGTAAGCTTTACTATTTTGTGAATATCCTAGGAAAACACCTTCGTACGACTTGGGGTCGAAATTGGTGAGGTAATCTCTTGTATTAAGAATAAAACATTTACTTCCGAATACTCTAAAATAGTTAAGGTTTGGTTTCCTACCTCTTAACAATTCGTATGGAGTTTTTCCTAAAATACGTCTAATGGTAACTCTATTAATTATATAAGTTGATGTATCGACTGCATTGCACCAAAATTTCTTTAGAATGGATTGTTCATTTAACATGGTTCTACTCATTTTTTGTAAGGTGCGATTTTTTCTTTCTACTATCCCATTTGATTGTGGAGTACGAGGAGCGGAAAATTTATGAGATATCCTATTTAGATCACAATATTTTCTAAATTGTACTTCATTATCAAATTCCCGACCATGATCCGTTCTAATTGATACAATAGAACACCCTAATTTGTTTTGAATCATTTTGCTAAATATTTCGAATTCTTCGAAGGTTTCGGCTTTATTTGCTAGAAATCTAGTCCAAGTGTATCGAGAATAGTCATCTACAATTACTAAGGTATAACGATTTCCTCCATAACTTCGTATGTCGGAGGGGCCAGACAAATCCATGTGAAGCAGTTCTAAGCATCTAGTTGTTGAGACTATATTTTTGGCCTTGTGACTTACATGAGCTTGCTTTTCAACTTTGCAAGCATCACAAAAGTGTTGGTCGTATTTAAGTTTGGGTAGATTTCTAACTAATTCTTTAGATGCTAAAGATTGAATTAGTTGCATATTAGCATGACCTAATTTTCTATGCCATAGTGTGGAATTTTCATCTAATGGTGCGAGGCATATTTTGTCTTCCGGTTTATTTCCTAGTTTCATTACATATAATCCTCCTTTCCTAATTCTTTTACCTATAACTTTTTCGTTTTTGATTATTTCGCTATCGTGTTCGGTAAAGATTACTTTGCATTTATTATCACATATTTGACCTATACTAAGCAAGTTATAATTTAAGTTATCTACGTGCTCAATATTTTTAATTATTAAGGAGTCTTGAGAAATCCTACCTTTGCCTATGATTTTACCGCGCAAGTTGCTTATGAAAATTACGTTGCCTCCGTTGTATGCTTTGCATGAAGAAAACAACTTTCGATTACCGGTCATGTGTTTTGAACATCCACTATCTTTAATCCATTCATCGGGTTCCAAGTTTACTCCTAAGCATATTTCATCGGGCTCTTGAGCAACAAGGCACGCTTCATCTTTAGTCTTTTCCATCTCATCTTCTCCATTGTCGCTCCATGCACCTCCAATGAATGTTCTTTGATCGGTGTTCTTTGGCGGCTTAGAACATTCTCCAATGAGATGATTTGGGTCACCACATCTAAAACATTTTCTTTCACTTTTATCATAACCGTCGTTTCTACTTCTTTGGAATGTTTTTCTATCGCCTCGTAGTTGTCTTGCAAATCTTCCTCGTCTCTTGAAGAATTTCTTGAATTCCTTTATGGCCATAGCATACTCTTCGTCTTCACTATCGGAACTTGAGCTATCTTCATCAATTGCTTCCTTTTTCACTTTTAATGCAAGTGATCTACTTTGTTCTTTCTTGCCTATAATCGTTTCTACATCTTTCTTAATTACTTCTTCATAAACTTTCAAGTTTCCAATTAGTTTGTCTAGAGGTAAGGTTGTAAGGTTCTTTGATTCTTCAATCGCCGTGACTTTCGCGCGTCATTTTGGATGTAATGCCCTAATAAATTTCCTAACACAATTCTTGCTAGAAAAACTTTCATCAAGTGCTTTTAGACTAGTAATAATAGTGTTAAATTTAGCAAAGGCATTATCTATTGATTCCTCTTTCGGAATCATAAAGTATTCATATTGTTGAACAAGGAGATCTATTTTGTTAGCTTTGACTTGATTATTACCTTGATGAGTGATTAGTAAAGTATCTTAATTTTTTTTTGCGGTTTGACACATAAAAATTCTTTCGTATTCTTTTCGTGGCAAAGCATTATAAATTATCATTTTAGCTTCATTATTTTTTGCAAGTTTTTTTTTAAGATCATCATTTTGTTTATGAAAAGATACAATTTCATCCTTTTTAGTTTCGGGATTAAATTGAATGGGAGGAAAATTACCATCGGTAATAACATGCCAAAGATCTAGATCTTTTGACTTCACATAAGTTTCGAATCTATTTCCAATAAATAAATCCATCACTTTCAAATAGTGGTGATCTTTGCATAGATTGCCCTTCTAAATATTTTTCTGATTCCATATATCGATTCAAGTTTTAAAATACATTTTATTTTAAAAATCTTGTCTGACGTGGCCTGTGATACCAATTGTGGAAAACTAGAAGGGGGGTTGAATAGTTTTATGACTTTTATCGTTTTTCAATTTGATGTTTAGTTTGTTTATAAAAATTTAGATTCGACTTTATGTGAATTCAATACTTGCACAATATGAACAATATAAGTAAGTAAAAATAAGTAAAAGATAAGAGTTGGAAAGATCAAACTGCAACACAAGTATTTATAGTGGTTCGGTCACGAAGCTCCTCTTCGGCCTACTACACTCCCCGAGCACCTAACTTGAGAGTTTTCTTCACTATGTCAACAAGCTCCTTTATGGCGGAGAAAACCGTACACAACGTTGCTTATATCTATTTCCGACACTAAGCTAAATATCGAGTTCTAATCTTAGATAGAACCAATCTATCATAACACAACTTCACAACTTGTTTACGACTTCACAACTTCACGACTACTTCACAACACAACTACACAACTTCTTTACACCTTCACAACTTCACAACTTTATGCCTACACAACTTCATAACTACACAACTTCACACCTTCACAACTTCTCCTCACCACACTAGTTTTGTCACACCTAGCCTAACACTACTAGAAAGGATCACCAAGATCCAACTATACTAACAACAATCACCAAAACTTAATAGCTACATAACTTTACAAGATTTACAAATGGTTTACAAAATATGGTGTGGATGCAATAAGATTGCAATGTATACTTAGGTTGTAATACTTCTTCAATAGATAATGGAAGTATTCTTCTCTTGCACTTGAAGAATTGAGCTTGGATCATTTGGAAATAAAGCTTTAGGATTAAATGATCAAAGGATTTAGAGAGGATATGTGGGCTGTTTTAAGCAGAAAGAATGAGTGCAAAAGGTAAGAAAAATATTGGGAATAGTCTAGTATTTATAGGACAAAAAGGGAGGAGCGTAGTCTATGGCCGGCCCCCTTAAATAAGGTACCGGCCCCCTTAAAATTAAGGGGGCTTGCTCATGTATTTAAGGGGACCGCCCTTAGGCAGACGCTCCCCATTTTGTCCTATTCAGGGGAGATGTTTACTGGACCATTTCTAGCCGTTTTAGGTCCGAAAATTTGAAATTCAAAATGTTTATTTTGAATAAAACATTTTATTTAAATGTAAAAAATATTTTGTGATGTTTTATAAAAGTTTACAACATTTTATAAAAGTTTCATTTGATCATAAAATGCATTAAGCATATGTTTATTCATACCTTGAAGTGATATAATTTTGAAATGAATATTTACTACTAATTACTTGTTTATGTTTTAATTTTTCATTGAGTGTTTTTATATTTTATGATTATCAAAATTGTAAGGGTGTAAAAAATATTAACAATATTTTTAAGCATTATTTCTATCAACAACTTTCATTCTGCAAAAAAAATAAGAGAAAGAATGCAGTAATGATTATGTTTCTTAAACTGTGTGTTTTTTGTAGGGGGATGGGGGCGGAGGGAGTATAAAACATAAGACTGTTCATTTTGTGAGTATAAGCAAGTCAACATATACCCTTTTCTGATTGTTCTTTTCTCTCTTTTCGATATCGGACAAACAAAAGGCTTTTAAATACTTCACAAATGTTATGAAAGATCAATTGGTTGTTTTTTTTGAGAGGGAGGTTGCTAATAGTGTTGAGAAAATCGAGGAGTATCGTAGGTTGTGTATCGAGTTGAGACCGAATATTAGGTTAAGGAATGATTATATTTCTGAGTTTAAGTTGTATAGAAGTTGTGACGATCTTCTTGGCAATATTGCAATGTTACGTCGTATGCAGTCGGATGATACGGAAAATGTTGCTCGTTTGTTGTCATTAGCGAGGGATACTCGGCAAAAAGTAGATGAGCTAACCACTTTTATCAGAAGGATCAGGGAGCGTATTCCGGGAACACGTCTCTGATTGTTTTTTTTCCTTAAATTCGTTAATCAACCCTCTAAATGATAACGTAGAATTGAGAAAATAATCGTTTGGTTGGTTTGTGTAATTGTTGTTTTGTGTTTGTGTAATAGCTTTCATATGTGTAACTTGTTGTTAATAAATGAAAGCATTGTAGTTTATTCTTGCGTTAGTAGAATGTTTTATTATTATTATAATTTTTCTTATTTTTATTTGATGTATGTCTAAGTAATTTATTTTATTTTTGTTTTTTTAGTTA
Source organism: Tanacetum coccineum (assembly GCA_026074375.1). Classification (NCBI taxonomy): domain Eukaryota; kingdom Viridiplantae; phylum Streptophyta; class Magnoliopsida; order Asterales; family Asteraceae; genus Tanacetum; species Tanacetum coccineum. The sequence continues at coordinate 14,475 of BQNB010054523.1, forward strand.
TTACTTTTAAGAATTTATTTAATAAGATGTTACCAAAGACAATTGTAATTTCTAGCATTTAACTAATTTTTTTGTATACTTTAGTGGGTTAATTTTGTTTTTCTACGTGGTCTGGTAAGCTCAAATTTTATCTTTTTTTCCAGTAGTGTAGGTTGATGTGTCCAGTTTTACTTTGCCTTTCTAATTGTTTTGTTTATACATGTGTCGCCGATGGCTTTGTGTGAGTGTTTTGGGGGCTCGATAGTAGATCAGCGACGATTGTGTATAATGGTTTATCTCCTACTAATTTTTTGCCTATTTATAGCTTTTAATTTGTGCATATATGATATCAATCTGTTTCTAAGGTTTTTTATTTTAAAATTGTTTATCCATGGCTAATGTTCCAGAAGAAATTGGTTCTGGGCATGTTTCTCAATTGACTCGTGTCATTGCTAATAGTGTTAGCGTGTCTGTCCCTTGTGTCATGGCTAATGGTGGTGATAGGTTTGTTTCTCAAGTGGTGGTTAATTGTGTTAGTGACTTAGTTTCTCAGGGTATGGTTAATGGTGTGATGGCTAATGGTGTTGGCGAGTCAGTTCCTCAGAGTATGGTTAATGGTTTGATAGCTAATGGTGTTAGTGAGTCAATTCCTTAGGGAATGGGTAGTAGTGTGATGGCTAATGGTGTGGTTAATGGTGTGATGGCTAATGGTGTTAGTGAGTCAATTCCTCTGGGAATGGGTAGTGGTGTGATAGCTAATGATGTGGTTAATGGTGTGAAGGCTAATGCTGTTAGTGATTCAATTCCTCAGGGAATGGGTAGTGATGTGATGATGTTATGAGGTTTCGGCATAAACCCAATTCCAATATATTTGAAATCTTAGGGGTTTATACAAGCTTATTATGTTATAACAAACTTATATAAGTTTCAAAATAACCATAAAAATGGGGATAAATAGGATTAAACAAACAATTAACTTTCAAATAACCAATCATACTTCAAAACAACATAATCAAAATTTGAATTTACTATATTCTAATCAAACAATCAGTATAACACAGACCTAATTAATTAACTTTATAATAACATAAAAACAGCATAAATAAATAGGATTCTCACCATTCAAATGAGCAATGAATCAATCACTCTTGTGTGGTCATGGATGTTCTGTTGGAGCTCCGATTTGGGATATGTAGAAATAAAAGTGGGCGTAATATTTTTATTCAACCCTAACCTGTTTAAACATAACCCGAACCTGACCCATTTAACCCATATATATGTACATACTTGTGTTGGCGGGTTAAATAGGTTACACAGGTTGAATAGATTAAATGGGTTTTAGGTTGACCTATTTAACCCGTTTTATATACAAAAGTTGACATATTACACGAGTTAAACATGTTAAATAGGTATGTGAGTCGACCCGTTTCACCAGTTTAACCCGTATAATAAAATATATATAATTTTTAAAGCCCGTGTTTAAAAAAAAAAGTAACATCTTTAATCTACAATTACTTCTCATGTTCAAAATGAACATGAGATGAATGTGTAAAGCCCGTGTTTAAAAAAAAAAGTAACATCTTTAATCTACAATTATGAAATAATAGCAATATAACCCAAACCTACTCCACATTCTTTTAATATTATACCTCAATTTAGCAGGACTCATATTGCACCCAACAAAGTATCCACAAACAGTATTCACCCATTTCTTACTACCCTCCTCAACTATTTCTTCATAAAAAACAACCACTTCCTCTCCATTATCCTTTTTACTTGTTGGAATATTCATCAGATTCTTATCAAGTTCTATTTTCACAGCAGTTCTAGTATATGTTTTCAAAGTTGGATTATTATTCAGCTTATTATTGATGTTACTAACATTTGTATTATCATTCTTAACAGCAAAGTCATTCATATCACTTACATTGCTCTTTTCAGCTGACTTGCTCTGCAGACTTCATTTCCCTAATTACATCATTTTTACTCATGCTACCAAAGATCACATTACATTCATCAAACTCCATATCGTCATATCCAAACACCCCTTTATTCTTCTCCATATTCATTTCTTTGTTTTCCTCATAACATTCTTTTCCAATACATCACCACAATCATCCTTCACTAACTCCCCATCACCATTTCCTTCCACATCCATCACATTACTATTTCCCCCAATTTCGTCAACTGTATTATCATCATCAACCGTAATTCCATCAAATTCTTCATTTCCTTTCAAATCATTCTTATTCTTACTCAACTTACTCATTACATGATCATGAAACTTGTTAGGAAGCTTAGGTTTTCTTTTTGATTGTCTTTTTCTGTTTGACATTTTTGGCGGGAAAATTGGAATTCAAAAAAATAGTAAATGTTCATAAATTCATCTAAAAAACATGGGTTCCTACGTAATCAACAATTCTGAATCGAATTATCGAGTCAGAATTGATTTTTGGTGATCAGTGGATGAAGAAATGTGTGTTTTTAGTGAAATTTTAACGGTGGAAAAAGAACAGAAAGTTTGTTGGAGGAGAGAGAAAGGAGACAAAAATCTCTTAGGTTTAATGTGCATTTTAGATCTTAAGATCTTATGGTTAAGATTAACATCCTACGCTGGACGAGATCGTTTTTGCTTTATAGTATGATAAAAAAAATGAAAGAAAAGTTACCCATTAGCGATGTTCTAAGGGTCTCATCCAGAAATGTTACTTGTAGCAACAAGTTCTTTATGTTTTGTTAGTTTTAGAGGGGAAGATACCCGCAAGACTAGTAGAGCTAGATGATCTACTAGGGTCTTGCGAGTATTTTCGCCTCTGAAACTAAGAAACACTTCATAACTAACTGCACCACAAAGAAGAAGAGCATGAAGATGCTATTCAAGTGTGAACTGAGATGAGCTTTTGATAAAGATATGATTATTGTTACATGTGGTAGATAAATTACATGGATAGTTCCTGTGATATTTCATATTTAGTTCCTAAGTCTTAAAACTTACAAAGATAGTCTTTGTGGTTTACAAATACGCACACCAATAGTCCCTAACATAATTTATCTTTTTTTAAAAACAATAACATCTTTATGTTTTGATTCGTTTCTGAACCACGACACTACCCATAAGGTGGTTTGGACTACTGAGTCGGAGATCTTAAGCCCGACATGCAAGGCTGATTACATTATTAATGTCTGTGATGTTTATGTTTTGGATCCCCACACCATTTCAGGACACGATCCCAAGAGGATTTGGATAACCTTCGGTGAAAAGATGATTTTCGGTCTCAACTGCAGCATCACATATAAGGGAACAAATACCATCCAGATCCATACCCATTTAATCTAGATTTACCCGAGTTGGGAGCCTCAAATTAGCGATTCTTCATGCGAGAATATTGACCTTGGAGGGCAGAATTGAGTTATAACAATTAGGAATAAGGGAAGTGTTTGTTGACAGGTGGGTAATGCGTGACCGCATTCCTGTCACACTCCCATATTCCTGATTATGTGAGAGGCGCAGACGAGCAACAAAACTGCAAGGATCTTCAAGCTCAGCAAGATCATGCTTGTGCGAATAAGCTGAAGCCAAGACCAGTTGTACATAAGACCCACTCATGAAGCACAAGACCCATGGTATATGTAAGTTATATATGCGAAAGGACAAGAACAGGTCAAAGAAAAAATAAGCGTAAACGCCACCCGTGGTTCTAGCAGTTCTACACGCCAACTTGCAGGGCATGTGAACCCAAGAGTTTCTTTTATAAGACTCTCGTTCAACTCAGTACCGTTTGGGCAAGATACCTTAGCAGTTGATGTGTAGATTAGCCCTTCATTACAAACCAAAAGTAGGCTCAAATCATATTGGTTTTGATGTGTCGATCGAATATTTCAGATGAAAGAACCGTAAAGCTCAGAACCTATTAACTAAGAGCAATGAATAGTTCATCAAAGCCATGTTTATGTCCATGTACCATACCGTTTTCCTAAATCTAATCATGCTTTCCCACCCGAAAACCATGCTACCAACAGACTGCATCCTGCTCGACTTTGATACCAACATACAGACTTTTTACACACTTTATACAAACTTACACCCCTGACATACATACATTGTTGCAATTAAGCTATGCACTTCATCTTTCCCATCCAACAACCGTGTTACCTGCAGTCTGCCTCCTGCTTTAGTTTGGCACCGAGTGACCCCTGTCATACATACGTTGAATCTCTTCCCTGTACTCTGTTAGTGACTTGTCGAGTATTCTTGGTGTTAGCTTGTTCACATCCCCCATTTTCACCTCGTAACTAGGATCACTCACCGGCTCGTGGTTAAGCCTTGGCCTTAACTCTTGCTTTAGAGAAAACCCGTATGGAGAGTACCTCAATGAGCCCCCATGACCGGCTATGTTGAGAACATCCTTCACAATTGAATTTGTTGGGAATTCTTGCACCGACATCTGAGAGATGTAACGCATGTTTCCAAATTAGTTTGCATTATAAAAAAATGTCTCACTCAAAGGGGTTAAATTCAAGCATATGAAGAAGGTAAAATCTTGTATATTTGTAAAGCACCAGCCTTGTCGTTCTCAATCACGATGACAAAAACACGCCCATCAGATCCAAAGCAATGTTTATACGAATGTGGGCAATCTTCAGAATGAAAAGGGAACGTGCAGGGAGGCTTGATGGCCTCATTGTTGTCAACACATGCTTTGTATTCGCCCATATTCTCACATTGCCACGTGACAGCCAAACGAGCCCATTCAACCCATCTGGAGCACAAATGAAGAGTGTTTGCAAGCACTTTCTTTGTATCTCCATTGAGCAGCAAACCCAAACTCAGCTTGTGAATGCATCGATTTTGTTCTTATTTGAACCCCAAGTGGAGCTGATCCCTCACCCATTACTACTGTGTGCAACGACTGATAGCTGTAAAATCAAATTTCATCAAGAATATAAATAACACATAGAATGAGAAGACATGTATATAAATGATGAATATTTATAGGGGAGAAAAAACTGGTGAACAAGTTGTACGTTTTACAGCAGTCCTCTTCATTTCAGCCCATCAATATCATCGATTTCATCCAGGGCTAGTTTTTTCTTATAAATGATAGCATAGAATGTTAAACTCATATACAAAGTACAGAGTTGAAGGGTAAGGACTTGCCAACACGAGACATAATTTAGCATTTTGCAGTGGATGCTATACAAGCTTTTGTGCCGTCCATCCAAAACATGGTAAGAGATACACCCCTCTTGAATAGATTGCCCAATTTATCTGCAGCAGATGTCACCATTGCTTCTCATCAAACGACTTCAAAAGTTGAGAAGATAGATCATCGTGTTGCTCCGGATTGAGGTACTTGAAAGAAAGAGTCTCCAATTTCTCCTTCCAACTCGTGATTCCTAAACGGTTTGTCAAAGGAGCAAAGATCTCCATTGTCTCCTTAGCAAATTCACATTATGAACAAACTAAAATCTCGTATATTATAAATAAGTTAATAAATCAGTACCCCTTAAACAAGATCAGCAACACCAGCCCCAACATTTGAAGAATATAATCATAGCTAATAAACGAATCATCAAGTGTATCATCATGTAACGACCACAGTCGCATTGGCACCTATTATAGCCAACAACACCGTTGTTTCCACACAATGTTGCAGATACGGATCTACAGAAATGCTTAGTGTTGGTAACGTAGTTGTATTAGTGATTATAGTTGTAAAATGACATAAAATCTAAACACAAATGCTTCTTCAAGTATCGTTTTAGAAAGAAAAAAACAAAATGCTAAGCACTATTAGCCGAACGAGCTTTCAATAAATAAATGCTAAGCGCTAATGCTTATAAATGCTCTAAAAAGCAACTTGTACAAAATAACAAGTTCATGTACCAGAGGAGTATTATTTTGGGTACAAGTAACATAATGCAACATTTGCAAAAGAACACATCTATTGTAGTTGAAACTTATTTTATACCTGTCCTCTATGCGCCTTTTCGGCCTCATAAAACGCCTTAACAAACAAAATACTATCATTAAACACCTTATATTTCGTTTAGGCATTTCTTAACATTTCCTTATAACATGACTCGCTCAAACCATCATTCATAACAAACGTAAGCTCGTCATTATCATTATAACTCACACGCGGCTCGTTATAATCCACACAACGCATGCGTCACAAATTACATGAGACGGACTCAAGCTACTCGAGACTGAAACCGGACTCTGATGCACATGATTACGACGCGAAAGGTGAATACGCAAAGGAGCTAGCTAAGTCGCCGTTACCTGTCCTAATCGACGGCAAATCGTTTTCGAAAGACAAAAACAGCAACGAAAGGCTACCGACGATCGGTTTGGTCGTCGCTGGGTTTCAGATCAAAGTCGTAACTCGTAAGGTGGTGTTGTGTATAGTGCTATTGTAGGTACTGCCATAATTGATCAAATTAGGGTTTATATATAAAATTTGGGGCTTTTTCAAATTTTTATAGAATTAAAAGGTAAGTAAAACACTTTGAGCTAAAAAAATTAAGCTAATTGAGGTTTAATTATGAAATTGGGGTTTTTTTTTATTTAGGGCAAATTGAGGTAAAATAATTGTAGAATTTGTTGAAATAATTGTAGAATTGGGATTAAAACTAGGCCAAATCGCATAAAAGAGGTCAATTTGAATTTAATGTACTCAACTTTTTTTTTCTTAATTTAATGTATCAAACTTATTTTTTGAGCAATTTAAGTTTTTTTGACTTTTTAAAAGCGATTACCGGTTATAATTTTAGTCGAAATGAATTTTAAAAGTTCAATTATAACAATACATCACTTTATTTAATCATTTCGGTTGGAAAAAATGACCGATAATATCTTTCGAAAATCAAAAAAACCTTAAATTGCTCAAAAAATAAGTTTGATACATTAAATTGAGAAAAAAAAAGTTGAGTACATTAAATTCAAAGTGACATTTTTATGCGATTTGCCCTTAAAACTAAGGTTTAACTGTAGAATTTGTTGAAATTGGGGGGTTTTTTGCTTTTTGGGGATTTGAACAAATTGGTTAAAGATGAGGAGAAACATCATATTTCATATCGTTTCTTGATGGACACTCGTTTATATGTACTATAACCGTACATTTAAAAAGGTACGCATTTATCATGCAACCGTGTCCTTGTTAAACACAAATCCTGACAGGGGAAATGACTTTATTAGACCACTAGAATAATAAAACTATATTAAAATTGATGTTGAATTAAAAAGCATAAAATTTTAAAAAATATAGTGAAATTAAATAAATAAAAAAAATAAATAAAAAGATATTTTAATTTAAAAATAAAGATGATTTTTTAGTTAAGAAGTAACACATGTCACTTTAAAATGTGTTTTCTAAAATGAGATGGATGATCAAGATTACACATAACAAAAAGTTGTTATAAAAGGTTGTTAGATGAATGTGTTTGTTGTTAAAAGAGAGAAAAATCTGTCAGACTTTCTAAATATGGAAAGTCTGAATTTTCAGACTTTCTAAATAATGAAAGTCTCAAATGCTTTATAATATAGTATAGATTACTCGGCGTTCAAAAGATCCCGTATCCAAGAAGGTGTCGTACTGGCCGCGCACCTAGTGACACTGGTGTGTAATTCTTGACATCTTTTTTTCGACATCGAGACTGGTGAAAACAGTTTTTTATTTAATATAAAATGTTATATTGTTGTGTGATTTAAACAGATATTTCTGCTGAGAGTCGAGTGGAGAAGCCGTTTCCTTTATATGTTCCACGAGATGAACAATTTGACGAGTAAAAACAAAATACATTCTTGACAAGTCGGTTAAAGGCAGTGCTACATAATCTCTTGCCATCAATGGTGGCCAGCATTTCTAAAAAGAACGACTTAAAGGGGCTCACAAATCGAGTCTTTATAGTGAAGGAGTCCTTCTTAAATTACGCCTCCACGATGATCTCATAAAGAAGCTTCGGTTGCCGAATTTAGTGACGAGACTACACGAGTCTAGCCAAGGTGGTGGCCTTCTCAAGCACGACACTCCCAAAATTCTATCGAGTAAGCATCACACCTGTAACGTGTAAAAAAACAAGTATCAGTGATATAATTTTATTCTCATAATCTGTATTTTTAATGTGCAGAGAATAGATTCTCGTGGTTGCGTGATGATGAATTTGCTCGCCAAGCACTTGCTGGGTCAACCTCGTCAGCATAGAGAAACTCAAAGTCTTTCCACCTGTGAGTCAACTTGACCTTGAACTATACGGTCGACAAGAGTCCGCCCTCAAAGAAGAACACATTTTGGGATATCTTAACGGCATGAGTGTACAACAGGTAATATTAGATGTACCAAAATGGGCGGGCTGGGTAACGGGTCAAAAATAATATTTTTTTTAATGATAGTTAGTCTGTCAAACAGAATTAAACAATTTTCTTATTTCAATAATAATCTTTTTTTTTGTTAGAATTAATTAAAAGGATTTATGCATTAAAAGTACGGCTTTTGACCCATTCTTATTTCATTTATGTGTTCATCTGTTAGAGATAAATATTTAACCAAGACACGTAACCGAAGAATGGTATATTTTGGTCCATGTTCACAGGCTATCGAGGAAAATAAGCTATTCATAATAGACTACCACGACATATACCTACCATTTCTTGACCGGATAAATGCACTCGATGAGCATAAAGCATATGCAACACGGACCATCTTTTTCTTGACCCCATCAGGCACTCTTAAGCCCATTGCAATTGAGCTCAGCTTACCACGGGCTTTACCAGGTTCACAACCGAAGCGTGTTCTCACACCTCCAGTAGACGCCACTAGCAACTGGACATGGCAGTTGGCTAAAGCGCATGTCTGCTCTAACGATGCTGGGGTCCACCAGCTTTCACACCACTGGTTACGAACACATGCAGCTATGGAACCGTTTATATTATCTGCACATAGGCAATTGAGTGCGATGCACCCGATATATAAGCTTTTGGACCCACACATGAGATATATGTTGGAATTTAACAATCAAGTTAACCATTAACTCATACGAGTGCGCAGCGGATAGATCTAGTCTAGTTACCCCTGGACGCTACTGCATAGAAATAAGCGCTGCTGCCTATAAGCATTGGCGCTTTGATTTAGAAGGCCTCCTGCTGATCTCATTAGAAGGTATAATACTTGAGCTATCATACCCACATAATTTGTCACGTATAATGCTGACAGAGTTTGGTCTCATGATGTTTACAAGGGTATGGCAGTTCCAGACCCGAGTCAAAGACATGGAATAAAGCTTCTAATTAAAGACTACCCATATGCTTCCGACGGACTTTTGATTTGGGAAGCAATACAAAACTGGGTGCAAACTTACGTAACCCGATACTACCCTGATCCGTCACTTGTTTACAATGATCGAGAGCTTCAAGCCTGGTATGCTGAGGTAATCTATGTGGGTCACGCAGATCTGTGCTACGAGAATTGGTGGCCCACATTAGCAAATGCTGAAGACCTCACTGCCATCCTAACCACCATCATATGGCTCGCTTCAACCCAGCATGCAGCACTTAACTTCGATCAATACCCGTACGGTGGCTACAAACCAAACCGGCCACCAAGAATGCGTCGCTTAATTCCTGATGAATATGATCCTGAATACGCGAGCTTCCTTGAAGACCCACAAAATTACTTTCTTTTGGCATTGCCAAGTATGTTACAGTCAACAAAATATATGGCAGTGGTTGATACATTGTCCACTCATTCACCCGATGAGGAATATATTGGCGAAAGACAACAACGAGACACGTGGTCTGGTGATGCTGAAATGGTGGAAGCGTTTTACGTGTGACAACCGGCAATTTTTGGAACTTAAATGACTATTTTGCCCTTTTGACTTTTGGGGTCTGACTTGACTTTTTGACTTTTGATATTTTATTTCACATAAAAACGATTACCGCGTAACCGGTAAAATTTTCGGAACAGATTTTAATAATAAATCATGTTTATTATGTCACATCTCTCAGGTACAGATTTATTTTTTTTACTTATTTGGCTCGAAAACGAAAAAGATATATGTTATTTATAAGCTGGCGTATCGAAAACGAACCACTAAATCACATTTTCATAACTCGGACTCTAAAGCAATTTGATGTAAAACGATATTCCAGACAACTTTTTCAGTTTTGACCGAGACCCGAAAACAGTCAGAAAGTGACTGAAATGCCCTCGCAAGATTTAGAAACGAGAAAATAATTAAATCATATTTAATTATTAGTTTTTATTAAATAAAAATATTTAATAAATTATTTATCATGATATTGGAAAACGTTTGTTAAAAACGTAATTATTCAAGTTACGGTTTATTTTACGGATAAAATTATCAGTGATACACAAATAAATAGTAGACATTTTAAATAAATGTTATGAAACAATTATGAAATAAAGTCGTGTAAATACTCATTTTCGTTAAAAAAATTATTCCGAACGCAATGACGCAAGTTTCGTGTGTTGAGTCATCCGTTAAGTCGCTCAAACGAGTCCCGAACCACTAGTTTACGAAATTATACCCAAAAATTACACATTTGGTCCCTGTGGAAATATTACACAATTTACCCTAGAAAATTTGTGACTTGTCACTTAATTATAAAGTTTTAATACAAATAAAACTTTTTATAAAACTTTACATTTTATTTATATAAAACACACACACACCCTCCTTCTCTCTCCCCATTTCTGGCAGCCCTCCTCCTCCGGCCAGCCGTCGCCAACCACCACCGCCGCTGCCGGAAAACTTTTCTGGCGAGTGTTCCGGTCGAACCCAAAATTGTTCCCCATCCCCCGATCTATCCGGTCCACCACCTTACACGCTGCCCCAACACCACGCACCACCCCACTACCGTCACCATCATCATCATAACCATCCCACCACCCTCCAGCCGCCACCCCATGGGTGCGTTTGGGCTCGACAGAACAACCAAGGGCGTGTTTGTTTTTTCTTTCGTTTACAGCACCTAGGGTGCGTAGGGTTTATTTAAAAACACCACGAGGGGTGTTTTGTTTCAGTTTTATTTCGGTGGTAAAACACCACCACCAAAGGGGGTGCGTTCGGTGTGTTTTGCACCACTGATCTAGTGTAGTTTTAACACACGTAAAATACAATACACACTTTAGAGAGAAATTAAGAAGATTCCCAAGTTACCCTTGAGGAAAATTCACTCACAAAGATATATATAATATAGTACGTATGTTTACCGGAAAGTATGATTCCCCAGGGCGTTTCCCCAACGATTCGTAAAATTGAAATCATGTTCTTGTTCGGAAAATGATTCGAATGAGATAGATGAATGATTTGATTATATATAACTACTAAATTTTAGCAACGATTACAATTAACAATTAAATCTAATTTAAACACTTAAGCAATTAACGGGAAGCATTTAAAACGCGACAATTAAGCAAATATATTAAAATTAACCCCTACAAATGCAAACTAAATTTCTAAACCTAGAATAAGACAAAAGAAAATTCTAGAAAGAGGAATTATATTTTTTTGATTATTTTTGAATTTTTTATGAATTAAAAACTAATGAAATCTATTTAAATCCTACAAAATAGCAAATTAATTCCTAAAAATTTAGAAAAATTATTTTTAAACTTATAAAAATCTAAAATATTATAAAAACTGAGAAAACTATTTTTTATATTTTTTATATTAAAATTCTATTTTTAAAATTAAATCTAAAAGCTTAAAAATGAAATTTAAAATCTAAAAGTGGTGAAAATTATTTTTCTGATTGTAAAACTAAAACTAATTACTCTAAAACTAAAAACTATTTTTTTGTATTTTTAAAAGTTATTTTTCTATTTTTTATGATTTTTCGAAAGTTTAAATCTAAAAAAATGATTAAAATTAATCTACTTGATGAAAAATTATGAAAAATTCATGGAAATTACCAAATGATGCAAGGAACACTAGAAAAATAAGACCAAGTCTCCAGCTTATCTAATAAGCTGAGGAAATAAGCAATTAAGCTTCAGCTTATTAAAGAAAATAAAAAAGAAAACGTGGTTAACTATTTAATGATGCAAACTAGGAGTGGATGAGCTAATGTAGCAAATTGGTTAGGGCATTGGTGTTGTGAGTGGGAGGTCACAGGTTCTAGTCTAGGCAACACCTTTTTTAATTTTTTTTATTTTTTAAAAACTAAAAGCTCAAACTTGTAAAGGACACTTTTTTGAACATTTTTAATAAACACAACTTAAGCTGAAACTAAATATTAAGCTCTCAAAAAGCTTTTGAAAGTCTGATTGCAAGGTTTTGAAGGCTTAAAAGCTTATTTTTACTCAAACACTTGCACACAATTCATTTTAAGCTTATTTATGAAAACAAAAGATGTTCTAGGCAGCTTATGATGTGCTTAATCTAAATCCAACAAGCTAACTTTACCATTATCACTAAAAGCTAACTAAAATTTAAAATCTATTAGAAAACTCAGAAACTTAAACTAAAAACTTAAAAGCACCTTAAGCTAAAAACCTTAATAAGAAAATTCAGAAGCTAAGCTTTTGGATACTTAATCAACTACTTATAAGCCATAATCATCAACCATAAAACTAAGCCCTATAAGCTAAAAATCTAGATTTAGAACCTAAAATCTACTTACTACTGTTTTTGGCTTTTGAGATTTTTGATGAAATTTAAAAGCTAATTTGCCTAAGAAAATAAGCTATTTTATGAAAAGAAATACTAAATCTATATTAACCTATATTAAAACTACTACCTACTTGAATTTAAAGGTTTAAAAATTATCTAAGCTAGCTCAAATGGTAAAGAGGAACACAGCAGTACTAACTGCTGTTAGTTCTGCTGGTTCAAATGGAAAAGCCACAAACCAATGTGCATGTTACCTTGAAGGTAATACATACACAACACACTCTTATTGAGTGTGTTAAAACACCTAGAAAACAAAATCCAAGCCTAGGAAGGCTTGGATTAAATTTTTATAATCAAAGAAAAGAGGAAAAAATCCCCTGGTGCACAGGCAAGAACAATGAGCCTCAAAATGATTTAAGTCTTAAACTAATACTACAAACTTGATCAATTCCTAATCAAATATGATATGAAAGCTGACTAAAGAAAAATCACCAAGTTACTTTGACTTTTGAAGGTCAAATAATTCTAATCCAAACACTTCTTATGGACTTAACAGATTCAAATTTAGCTTATGAAATGAAAACTAGCTTATAAAACCTTGATACCAGATAACAAAGAGATTATAACAAGCTTAATAAGCATAAATTACTAATAAACTAAGCTGCAAACTAAGTTCTAAAGATTATGCTAGATATTTTTGGTTTTTATGATTTTTATGACTAATTATGAAAAACTAAACTCTAAACTATATTAGCTAAAAATAGATATGAAAACATGATTAATAAGCAAAATAAGACACAAATAAGATCAAATAAGCAAGAAGCTAGCAGATTAACCAACTGATAAACAAATTAATAAAGCTAAACTAAGCTAGGAATTAAAGAACAAAAGGAATTTAGATGAAGACTAACCTCTAGTTTCAGCTAAACAGAAACCTTAACACAATTAAGCTGCTACAAGCTCTAGCTTATCCTATTAGATAAGCTAGTAAAGTCCATGGAGATCCTTCTATTATTGATCTCCCTTCCAAAAGCTTAACTAATTTTATGTTTTAAGTATAATTAAGACAGATTTGATTTGAGCTCAATTGTAAGCTTATAGACTCACAAGAGCTTATATGAGCTTATAAGAGTAGTAGCTTATTACTTGAAAAGAAATTGAGAGCTTAACAACAAAATAATTATGACAGAGATTTAAAAAGCAAAACTTATTTCATTAACATAAAAATTGATTACATGATTAAAAAGGAAAATTACAAGAGATTTTAAACTAAAAAACAATTTAAGCTAAAAAATTTAAAAGCTAACTAAATCCTACTCCTAAATCTAACCAACGTGTGTGTGTGTGAGAGAGGGGTATTTATAGCCCTTTGGTGAAGCTTCTAGGCTGCCTTGATGCACACGCTCCGGTCAATCATCACCATCCAATCCATCAATCATTGGGGTTTGTTTTTTAGCCGTTGGGTCACATTTGAGCTCAATTTTTTCTAAAGTTATACGATGTTTCACATAAGTAAAAGTTTAATTTTTTTTTAAAAACAAGCCCGATGCAACACACGGGTATGAACGCCTCATGATTTTGAATAGTTGTGAATGGTATTAAATGTTATTGAATGTTATCAAATATTATCAAATGGTATTAAATGGTATTAAATAGGATTGAATGTCTTGTTTGATCATATAGAATTAACCCTTATAAATACCAGGATCTAGGCTCTTAATGTTTTGTGCATTTCGGTATTCTTTTTCAAATTCACAATAGAAAAAAGCTTCTTGCTTTGTTTTTTCTTCATCTACATGTTAACTACAAATTTCATGATTGGTGGCATGGCTGGCTTTACTAAAGAAGAATGCCCCCAATGTGGTAAGGCATTTAATTATCACAAACATCAATCGTATAAAAAGACTAACAAGTCACTAATTTCATTTGTTTCTTATTAAGGAGTCATGTGAAGAATACTGCAAATCAAACGAACCTCCAAACACAAAATTAGTATGTGTAGTGTAAAGGAAATACATGTTATTGTTGTTCTGTCAGTATATAAACTTTTTCAAGTTTCTGAAACCTATTCATGGACTTCTTATAGTAGATGCTTTAAGTCATCAAGTTAATAAAAATCCTAATACTCTACAGTAACATCCAATTTTACCAACATCTATGTTAAACTTATAAAAAGTGTTATAACTGATTCGTGTCATTAATTATTAAACCTTTTAATTGTATAAACATATTTCCATTACACGTAAATACTTTTAAGATTCATAAACATCACATATATCTTAGGCACATATAACTGTTAAGAGGTTCAAGATATTTGACTTTTTTCATGTCAAGTAAGCAAGAAATAAGTTTATGCTATGATGAACAGGCAAAAGTTCAATAAAGATCTCATTTTTAGCATAGATCCAAAGACTCAATCTCCACCCTCTATTTATATATGATCCAATGGCTATAAAAAATACATATTAAAAAAACCCACTTTCCACCTCATTTTTAAAAATTAAATATCTCACAAACCGTTAATCGTTACGTAAAACGAAACATACTATCGCGACGAGAATTAAATCATCTTTCTAACGAGGGGCACTTTGATATACTTTCGACGAATTTTTTTTTCAATTTTGTTTTTCAGTCACGTCTTGAAAAATCACATGTGATTCGGGAAAATTAAATGTGATTTGTATCACAAATCACATATGATTTTATGAAATCACATGTGATTGTGATACAAATCACATATGATTTTTTCAGACGTGATTAAAAAATAAAATCGAAAAAAAAATTCGTCGAAAGTATATCAAAATGCCCCTCGTTAGAAAGATGATTTAATTCTCGTCGCGGTGATGTATTTTTTATCGTTTAACGATTTACCGTTTGCAAGATATTTTAATTTTAAAAAAGAGGTGAAAAGTGAATTTTTTTTTAATTTAATAAAAAATGAATTGCTATGATTGGTCCATTAGATCTTTGATAAATATTGGATCTTTATTGATCTCAACTCATGATGAACAAAAGAATAAATATTTTCATCATAGTATAAACTATCGAATTCGGGTCTAGTCGGGTCAACCCCTAATTATTAGTAAAATAATTTACATTTTGGTCCTTTTGCTTTATGAGATATACAATTATAGACATCAACTTTTATTTATAGCATTCCACAAAATTTGTTTTGAGGTGTAAGGGTGTCGATTATCATGTAAATGTTGATAATCGACATTGACTCGTTATCACGTTTTGTCTCAACCAATGTTTATGCTCATTCACATCTTATAGAGTATCCACTCGTTTGAAAGAACGTGACTATTTTGTTGCAAAGTCGTGTTCTTTGAGACAAACTAAGCTACAGTCCTGAACATCGACTATATAATTACTATTCGTGAGGTTTTAGTTTGGTTCTATTATCAAGCCATACCACTTGAGTATTGTTGATTATACACAGTTATGTTCCGTACTTGCGTTGGTCTAGAATATGTATGTTGCTAGCTAGCTTCTCAAAGGCTGTTAATAAATGTGCATGTACAAAACGTATAGTAAAATTGATTAACGTCTTTTTTAAAATTTGTAATAATAATTTCAAACATGAGTAATATAGTAGACTTGATCAAACTTCTCTATCTATTTTTAGTCTGGAACATATATTCTTTGATATTATCATTATCTTTCCCATTATCATTTCTTCATGTTGAACCAAGCACACCCTAAACATTGTGTTGGACAACATTTAAAAGAACCCTACATATCGGTTATAAAAAATATAGTGATTTATCAAATAGGTTATAAAAAAAAGTTTATAAATTAATGATATTAAACAACTATAGATCTTTAAAAGGATGACCTTATAAGCGACAATGGCATTAAGAAACCGTCATATGTTGAAAATCACCTGTTATAGAAACCAAATTTGGAAGACTATATTATCAACTAGTTTAAAGACCCGCAGAATCGCTAGAAATTTTAAAGAAATTATTAATTAGGTAGTTATGTGCACGAATAAAGTAAGAAACAACAACAAACGTAAATAGGTATCGTCATTTCATTAAGAAAATAATAAAGAACGTGCATGTATCGTAAACACCTAACTATTCACAGTTTGTTTAAATTGTTTCACGTTTATGCATGATATGGGGGCGGTGCCCTCCACGATTCGCCAAATAAAATCGATTTTTAGTGTCATTTTTTTATTGACCTTTTTATTAAACTGCACCACATTATAAAATCGAATTGCCCCTCACCTTAAAGCCAAATAATGTAAAAACCTTATATATTTTTCATCATATTTGTGTGTACAACGACTTTTGTTAAAAAAGTTGTTTTTGCCCCCGTCTTCCAACTTCTTGGATCTGCCAACAAGAACAATGCTCCATGTACGTAGGGCTGTAAACGAACTGAATGATCCGTGAACATTTCGTGAACCGTTCGGTAAAAAGTTCGTTTATGAACAACAATTTACGCTCGTTTAGTTAAAAGAATGGACATGAACAACAATTTACGTATGTTCGTCTATCGTATATTTTTATTATATAGCTTTAAAATTGTTTTACTTAAACAAAACAACACAATTTTATATATACTTTTTGTAAATTTTATGTTTATTTACGTTCGATCGTTTATGTTCGTTTAGTGTCTTAATGAACGAACATAAACAACCTTAATTTTTAATAAACGAACACGATCAATAAAAATTTATGCGTTTAAGCGATCGTGTTCGTTTATTTGTGTGGCTAAAATCAAACAAACGAACATGAATAAGGCCCCGTCTGCGTTAATCCGGTTCGTTTATTGTTCATCCGGTTTCACTTTAACAATGAGATCTCAACCATATTATTTGGATAACTATTATGAGCATCGTGCATAATTGCATGTGCTAATGTGGTATTTCTCATACAAAACAAACGAGCTCGTTCAGCCATTTGGCTTACACATTATCATACGGTTAATATTTAAGTTGTTTAGTTAAGAATATATAAAAACTGAGACAACCGACAGCAAGATATCAGAAGGTGATTAGGCTCTTTGAGGTTATGTCCTATTTTAGTTTGACGTATTCTATTTAATATGAAAGTGTCACTTTATGATAAAGGAACAATGTCTTAAACTAAGCTAGTGTTGTATCCCTTTTGTTTTATTTTTATTGTCTAAATTTTCTTTTTTTATGTACCAATTTAATTGTACATTATTAAAAATAAGGTCATAAATTTAGAATGGTCCAAAAGTAAGTTGATATTGTTCTACCTTTGTAGCAGATAAGTAGTAAGGTCATAAATTTAGAAGATACGTAATAAGGTCAATAAAAAATAGATATAAAACCATTGTTGATATTAAAATTGTTAAATTTTTGGTTAAAATTGATAAAAAAATAAATCCACATGGTTAAACTATGTATGTATTTACGAGTAATTGTAGCAAATTACGTGTGATACTATAGTATATAAATATATAATATAGAAATTAAAAAAAACAAAATTTAGAAATAGGATAGGTACGTGGGATCATGAGTGAAAAAAAAGGAGTAAAAGTACGTAAATTATCATTACCTTCTCTCATAACCTCAATTTGTTAAGGAATGGAGGATTACCCATTTTAAGGTAATGGGTGATTGTATTATAGAAAACCAAACAATATATTTCATTATCATTGCCTTTTCTTACCCTATAAAACCTCTAACCAAGCACCCCTTAATTGACGTCTCGTCATTGTAGCTACACAATAAAGAGAAATTATCCGCTCATACCTTGTGTTTAATAATCATGTAATAATCTCTCGAGTGCTAGTGGAATGAAACAAATGGAACGTTGTTCTCGTTCTAGACATTTAAATAATGTATTATAGCACCACTAAACCAAGTTGTCACGAAACTTGAAATAAGCAAAACTTTCAAAAAAAAAAACATCTGTCTTTTCCATAAATGGATTGTTAAAGATGAGGGTAGAAGTGATACCATAGCAGCACTAAAAGCATTGGGACCCGATGCTAGTCCCATGTGGCATGTGGGTGTGCCACCATACCATGCCTCGTGTGCGTGAGTCTAAATGCGAGTAAACTAGCGAGCACCATTTTGTGTTTGTGTTGCATTTTCTTTTTCTATTTTTCTTTTTAGGATTATTTTGTGTGTGTATATATTGGTTTGCCGGTTTGAACGAAAACCAAATTCATATATATATATATATATATATATATATATATATATATATATAGGGGACCGTTCTTTGCAGAACCACTTTTTTGTACAGAACCTACAGAATCAGTTTGAACCAATAGGAATTTAGTGTATTATTAATTGTTTTTGTTAATTCAAAAGGGTATAATAGTCAAAACATATTTTAATTATTATTTTTTTTTAATTTAAAAACGTTTTTTTATTTTCCTTGATTTTCGAAACTATATTTTTTTTAATTTTATATTTTTTTCAGTATACATTTATTCAGAAATTAAGGTGCATATATGTTTTTTTTTAAATATTTTAAATTTACATATGTTTTTTTGCGTAGAATTGTTTATACATCAAACTTATTTTTTTTCTTGGTAATGGCACATATGTTTATGGTTTATGTTTATGACAAAAAAACATAAACATATACATGTAAACTCTAAAATTTAAACCAAACCAAAACACAAATAGTATACAAATACAAATATTTGATATAAAATAAAATACAATCAAATACAAATGCGTCTTGTTAAATAAAGATGTATTCATCATCCAAAAACATAGGTGCACTCTTGAAGGAACATATATGCATGCCTTTTAAGAACATGTGTGCACGCCTTCGCAGAACATATGTGCACGCTTCACTTTCTCATCAAATTCATTAAAACATATGATTATCCTTCAAAGAACATATGTGCACACTTCATTAAAACTTACGTGCACGGCTTCTAAAAACATGTATGTTTATGATGACCATATAAAATCTTGAAATCATCTCCTGCAGAATTATAAAAGCAAGTACACTGTTAACAACTTACTTTCATTTAAATCACAAGAGTAAGCCAAGCAAGTACACTGTTAACAACTTACTTTCATTTAAATCACAAGAGTAAGCCAATCATATAATTAAAAGATAGGTACTAACTCAATGTTATCCGTTACAAGCATATAAAATAAAAATCATCCACACCAAGTTATTAATTAGAGCACACCTCATGAATATGCTAATAAATTTTAATCACTGCTAATGGAAAAAAGTCAACTTAAGATTAAAAATTGCAAACCAACGTTACATTATCTTCAAGTTTGATACGATTAAGTTGAAGTGCAATCGTCATATCAATATATATTTTGTTTCTTGAATGTTAAATTTCTACAACATACAAAATCATATAAGTTGAAGAATATACTACATTGGCTCTTTGGACCTTATAATAAAGAAAAGCAAATTTAGTATTTTAAGACTATTTCTTAATATACACTCGTCATTAAATGTATGAAACCTTCCAATTCATTTTTTCCAAAGATTTAATATTTTATTATGATACTGTTGCTTTTCATAACCATAAGCAATGCATAAAATATTAGTGAAAACATTATATAAGATACACAAATCACTTATCAACCCAATCCAATCAGAAGCCAATAAAAAAAGAACCTGTAAAGGATAGTTCACCGTCGTACCAGTCGTCGTCGCCGCCGCTGTCATCCTAACCGAACCACCGTCGATGTCCCCCTCGACATAAATGACTGCTCCACAGTCGGTTAGATCTCATGCGATATGTTTTATTGTACATAGAAAACATAATCGGTGGCCCAAAGACGATGCCACAATTGTTCGTCTTCATCGATTGTTTTTTTTTCCTAATCGAATATTTTAGTTGTTAGATCTCAGATGAGTGGCAGTTTATGAGCAGTTAAAGAGAAAGAGATGTGAAAATATTGGAGAAGAAAAAGAGTGGCTATGGTTTTTGCCTCTTGGAACGTTGGCACCACCGTCAATCATGATGATTCTCGTGATTCCACCAAAAAATGATCAGATCTAAAACGATTTAAAGAGAATAACATACTATTGTTTTTTAGGGTAGATTTCTTGGTGGGGCGGTTAAATGTATCATTAGGGTTATAGAGGAGAGAGATGTTGGAGATTAGAAACGAGATAGTTATATTTTGGGTTGGTTTGCATTTTTTTAGGGATAAATATAAAATACCTAATTTGCCCTTAATTTTTTTTTCTTTTCTAAAATAAGTTGTAGTTATTTACAAAAATGACATCATGCATTGATATAAAATGCTAGTTCTGTAGGTTCTGTAAAAAAAATGGTTCTGCAAAGAAAATGCCACTATATATATATATATATATCATTAAAATATTATCTTAATATAAAAAAAAAAATTATGTTTGAAATTTTATTTTATTATTGCTAAATATCTATATGATAATAATTATTATTTTTTAAATAAATAGTGAAATTCAGGTTATTCGGGTCAACCCGAGAACCGAAGGAATTCAAATTTGGTAGTCTATTCGGTTGAATTCTAGTTCGATTCGATTTTCGTGGTTGACCAAAGAAAAATTAACCGAATTACCGAACAACCCGATAATCGAACCGATCAACACCCCTAGTGTCAGTGGGCTATACAAAGAAGATGAATCTTTTGTATAAATATACACTAAACATTTATTTATATAGATTTACACTATGCAGTTTTTGTTTTATTAAATGAATGAAATTAATTTGTTTGAAAAAATGAAAAAAAAATAAAAATTAATGGTGAGTGCCCATAAGTGAAAACTGAGTGGCAAAAGGCACATTATAATCCTTTAAAAGTCTGATAAGCACCTATTAAAAGTTAGGATTAGGATCCTAATCCTAAAAGTTAAAAACATATACTACGGAGTATGATAGCAATTGTTAAGGTTTGTTACATATACAGGTGGTAAGATGAGTGGATCATGTGGGTTGTAAAACGGGTCAAAATAGGTTTTGGTTCAAATGGATGGGTCAATATATTGTGCAATAAATGAAAGCGTTTTCCATACTTTTATGACCATTTTGCAGGCTATGCTAATAAACAAGAATCGAGTTATCAGTGAGAAGTTCTATTTCCATGGAGATGGCACTGCAATGATTCTG
>BQNB010054524.1:0-39506 GCA_026074375.1 Tanacetum coccineum
TCCGGTTCCCCGTTTCGTATATAATTATTATATAAAATGATTTTTTATAAAATATATAAAACTTTTTTTTATAAAATATGTAACTTTTTATAAAAAATATAAATTGGTTCGTTTCGGCCGGGTCGGTCCGGTTCCCCGTTTCGTATATAATTATTATATAAAACTTTTTTTTAAAATATATAACTTTTTATATATAATTTTTAATTGTTTTAAATATTTATATATAATTTTTAAATGCATTTTTTATATGTTTAAACATTTTTTAAACTTTTTTATATTTTGGGTCGACATTGTCGACCCTAAACATTAATAAAGTTAAAATCTTTGAAAAATTATTTCATATATAATTATTTGTTGACTAGCCACATTTTGTTGAAAAAAGTGGGTCCCCTGCCAATATTAGGGTCGACATTGTCGACCCTAATTTTTGGCCGACCCCAAACCCACATTTAGTTGTAGTGTTACCAGACAATCTATATTAAACGTTAGTTGTTTCAAAATGCTCCAACACGTTGTGCGCCAAATATACCCGGAGTTATAAGTTTGTAAGATGGATACAAAAATAATTAAGTATACATAATAAATTTATGCTGGGTGCAAAGTAAAACATCCTGTAAGCTCAGGGAGTATACTTTGCCAAACTACCAAAACATAAAACTTGGACTCCAAGGATTTCCAATTCGTGAACCGACTATATATTGTGTGTTTAATCGTATTATTTTTCCTTATAAATATGTTTTATGGCCTTTGCATAATAGTTTGTAAGATTTTTGTGATATTGTTGCTTGCTCGATAAATTAGAGGTACGTTCAACATTATCGTATTATCACAAATAGATTTAGAATTTTAGTCGACAGGTTAAACCTTGATTAGCTGGTTTTACAATACGAAACCACTAATATTATTAATTTGTGAGTGGGTTCCATAGAGAGAATATATAACAGTTTATGAAGTTGCTAGTGATTAGTGAGTTTTGGATAGAAAAATAATTAGATCGAGTATATTGGTCAAGACGTGTTATAAAAATTATTTATCGATATGGTTTTTTGGATCTATTCAGATGGAAGCTTCTGTTCAGATGGGTTCATTGTTCATTTATGCTGATGAAGTTGTTGACAATACTATCGAAGACGAATGTAATAAAAAGGTACTTTGGATCTCAACTATATGTCATTGTGCCAGCTAACACTGCAAATCTTTTGCATAAACCACAAAATATGAATGATAACTTTTGTTTAAACCATAGTACACAATTAATTCACATCATGATTTTGTTTACCGTTGCAGGAGTCCAGCGAGGACGTGAATTTGCTAGAAGAAGAGCTTGAAGTTTATGAGAATCCAAGCGAAATTTTGGTACCAATAATACAAGAAACTGAATGGAGCGAGGAGGACTGCGACTGGTACCAGTACATGGCGTGTTACCAAACGAAAAGAAAAAGAAGAAGATGCAATGCTCTTAAAAAACATTCAAAGAAAAAGACGACCAGGAAATTAGTCGAGGAACTGATCACTGGGGCGTATAAAGAATACGAACAAGATGGTTTTGATGCAACACATGGAATACCATACTGGAGATAGCCCTATGTGGGACGTGTAAAGAATACTGGGGCGTATAAAGAATACTGATCACATTTGAGACCATCTTCTCCATTTTTCCCTTGTGGGACGTGTCGGTTGGGACCAGCTGCTGTAGAGGGGACACGTCGAGAAGAGCCGACCAAGTCTGTCGACTTCCCCTATTGTGCATGGTCTAAGATAATTGGCGTCTAACATAAAACAAATAATTAAAATATTTTAAGTTTGCAATAATAATTTCGATGTACCATCAATATGGTAATCAGTGACGGAACTAGAGGTCATGCGATGTCACAGTACACCGATGAAATTTCTTTAGAAAAACATAGTTTTACTCACACAAACACTTTATTAAATCTCAATTTAACAAAACACAAAATGATCTTAATCAGTTTATCAAATCAATCAAAATTCAAAGGAATTTGTTAGTACAAATGTTACGACATTTAATCTATACAATGCTTTATGTTTTTGTGATGACAAACATGTAACTTGTAATACATAACGTAAAGTACGCAAGTACTGAGAAGTGCTCATATCATACAGATATTTTTACGGCTAAAAATACGTGAGCCTATGGAGGTCACAAACTTATACACACAGATGTTACGCTATTAGTATATATAATAATATAAGTGTATATTTATTATATATATTAATAACCTAACGATTATACTTAACGGTCGTTAATAATTTTGTGTTACGAATAATTAACCGCTAAACCCTCTAATTATTATGTAAATGTACATAAGTAATTAAATAGACAAAATATCAAACTCGAGGGGGAGGGGGGGTATTTTGTGCTTTATGGGGGCCGACCTAAAGGTGTAAGAAGGGAGGGGGTGTTTGCGACAAGATTACGTAGCTAACCACCCAGGGGTGGCCTAGTGGTAAAAGTACTTGCAAGTGTCACACTAAAATGTGTGAGGTCCAAAGTTTGATTCCTGCTAGGTGCAAACAACTCTGAAGTGGTCACGCCAACCTCCTGAAAAAGAAGGGCTTTACCTAGTTTGAGACTGTGTGGCGGTGGATTTAAACCCCGTGGATTAATCAACCTAAAGAGCGGAAACCATGGTTATAAAAAAAAGACAAGATTATGTAGCTTTTTCTCTAAGCTAAGTTGCCATAATCTTTCACTATAAATACTCAAGAGATTTCTCATTCTCATTCATCATATTCTTCTCTTCTTTCTCTCATTTGAGCCGAATTTTGAGATCCCCTTGTGAGGGATTTCGAGGCTTGGTTTTCTAGTCTATCGAGAACGTGGTTTTCGATTATCATTATTCGGCGCACTAGCATTCGGGTAACATTGGTAGACGTGTAGTGTTGATACACGTAGAAGTTGCCTAATTTGGTAACTTGGTTGAGTTTCGTGCTTCTCAACGATCACACACGCGTGATCATCTAGCTTCGTTGTTCGATAGCTAATTTAGCTAAAAGGTACGCGGTTCCTTTTATTTATTTATTTATTTATGTTAATTATATATGCTATATGCATTTAATTTCCGCTGTGTAGCGCATATATTATAAGTATAATAATAGGGTATTAGATCACTAATTCCAACAAAAAGTTACTCGTAACCTCGAATCATCAAAGCAAATTCTGTAACTTCTCTTGTCGTCGCAAGTATGCTTCAACACAGGTGTAAATACGTTTGTTATGTTGCATTGTGATAAACTATTTAACAAACTATAAAAAATGTCTAAATAATATTTTTGTGTCACTACGTAAAAGTTGACGTAAACATTTTTATTTAGACATAAGTTTTCACTTGACGTAAATAATTTAACGTAAAAATAAAGGTACCATAAAACTTGATTTACGATCAAAAAACTATTTTTCCTGCATATTACATTTTATTATGTACAAAACATTTTTACAAAAGGTAAAGTGCAAAAAAATTTTGTACAAGTAAAAAACATTTAATAAAATATAAATTTGAATTTGAATTCTGAATTAGGCTTTTAGAAACTCAATCTTGTAAGATTATGCAAGATTCTGCTAAAATTTGCAAGCAACCACAAAAGACGAAAAAATGAGTTGTCATACTAGGACGATTTCCTTAAATGCCAGATGGTTTCTTTAAATAATAGACAGTGTGGAAACTATAAGAGGGGGGGGGGTGTGTAAGGGGGGTTGAATAGTTTACCAGTTCATTTTATGTTTTAAAAGCTTGCTTTCAAAATACTTAGATTCGAGTTATATGTTTAACCAATCAACAATATGAATCAACAATATAAATATCTAAACTAATACTAATTAACAATCACAATAATATAGAGAGATAGAGAAGAGAACAATCAAATCAAGACGCCAAGATTTTATAGTGGTTCGGCTACGAAGCACCTCTTCGTCCTACTCCACTCCCCGAGTATCCTACTCAAGATTTCACTATGTCAACAAGCTCTCTTTAGGCGAAGAAAACCGTTTACACGTCACTTATGTTGTTTTTCGACACTAAGCTAAATGTCGAGTCCTAATCTTAGCTAGAACCAATCTACCACTTCACAAGCACTACACAATCACAAGATCTACACTATCGGATTTACACACAATCTGAATCACACAATTACACAAGATAATTACAATAGAGATTTGATACTTAGAAGAAAAGAGGAGAGATTACTAAATAATAATTCGTTCCTTGGCGAATACGAATGTTCTTCTCTTGCACTTGATAAAAGAATGAGAAAGATGAGATTGGATCACTTGAAACAAGATTAAACAATGTTAGTGATCAAGAGATTTAGAGAGAGAAAAGAGGTTTTTAAAGAGATAAAGTTATCTGAAAAATTCGGGCAAAGAGGTCTGTTTTTCTGCCAGAAGTAGTGCAATATTTATAGCCAGCGAATCCCAAAGGTCATCTGCTGGCGGTCCCGACGGTCCCAGATATATCTGGGGGCCGCCAGGTCTATAAGGGGGCCGCCGGTAGATTCCGCTCCTATTTTTGTCTTTTTGTGGGGAATGTTGCATCTGGTATGAAAGCTTTTATTTTGGGGGAAAAACCAGATTTAAATTTTATTATTTAAATAAAACATTTTCTTTTATTAAAAAGTATTTTGTATAAATATTTGTTTTGTAAAAATACTTTTGTGAAAATGTAATGGTTAAGAATTTTTTTTTCTTAATCACTAATCATGCTTAATGATTTGTTTGTACATACCTTAAGTGATTAGTCTTAGAAATGGAATTTTATGATTAATAATTTGTAAACATTTATTGTTATCGTAAATGTTTTTGCATTTTATTATTATCAAAACGTTGAGAGGTCGAAAAATATAAATAACATTTTTAGACATTATTTGTATTAATAATCTCCCCCTTTTTGATAATGACAAAATATAAACTCATTTTGTATAAAATTAAATGTTTCAAGATTATTAATGAGTTTCATTTCCATTTCTCCCTTTTTTGTCGAATTTAAAAAGGATGATCGTCGAATTGTTGTAGAAAAAAAGAAGTCGACGATATTAAGACTCCCCCTTGATGTAGGCTCCCCTTTGCTTGGAGGGATCGATCTTACAAAAATTGTTTGTTACAAAACAAAGTTAGAAGTACTAGTGCAAGACAATATATCTAGTTTTTGGCAATATCATGACAAATATCTCAAGGATAACTACACTTCTAAGTAATTCATAAAGTGATTTCATTTATTATTCTAATAAGTTCATACAATCACCATAGATGGCAAGCTTGTGATAACATAAGAAAAGATAGACATGCATAATCATAAAGAGCACATTGAATAAAAGCTATACTAAATGATTCTTGACTTGTAGGAGATGCCGCAACCAAGAGGTGAGTGATTAATTTATTAAGAGAAATTGAGCATTCGAGAGTGCTAAATTATGGTGAGTTAATTGTTATGGAAGAAGGGAATAGTGTTGAGGGTCCAATAACAAGAGATTTGAGACAACTGAGATCATCTTTTAGTATATCAAATAGATCTCAGGTTTGCAAGCAACAATGGCAAAACTCTGAATGAAGGTTTACTTTATCTAAAAAAGGTGGAAGGATACATGGTGAGGTAGGAGGTGAAGGATTAGTGGCTTCAACTACTTGTTGGATGTTAATGTCAATGAGATTTGATAAGTGATGAAGTTCATTCAGATCATGTATTATTTGGTTTTGAGTTGAATTGTGTGGAGGTGAAGGAGATGACACGAAATTTGTGGCTATAGGAGAGGTAGGTGAAGTCCTATTAAGTGGAGGAGATGGTGGTGAGGGAGAAAGATTATGACTTTGTCTCCAAGGTTCAAGAATAGCTTTTCGGTGTTTTCGTGAGTAGTTACAAGAGGATTTGCTAGAGGAGGACATGATAGTTATGAGGAAAAGTGAGGAATTTAGGAGAGAATAAGTGATTATGTGTGAGAAGGATAAATGAGATGATGTTGTTAAGTAGGGAAATTTTAGGCAAAGCATGGTGTTTGGAGAAGGAATCATCTAAAAGGTGTTTGGTTTATTTAGGAAAGAACAGTTGTGGCTGGAGTAGATAGGGACATGGATGCTGAAAAAGAGGAAACAAGTAGAATTTCGTGGCTCCCTCTGTTGGCGGTCTTATAAACATGAGGCGGTCCCATATATATTAGGGGGCCGCCGAAGGTTTTTGGGGGCCGTTTTCTAGAGAGTTACAAAATTCTCTATTTTTCCTTTGTTTTTCATAATAACCCAAAGATAAGAAGGTTAGAAGGAAGGTTGAAGCATTTATCATCTTTCAAGAATCACATATTCTATCTAAAAGGAAATGCATGCAATGGAGCTATGTAGAAGCATATAAGTCACACAAAAGTCCATGAAATGTCATACTGCAAGCATTAATAGATATTAAGGGAAGTTATACATTTACTATAATATATCATAATAACATCTAGTTTAATTCTACTGGCAAGATAGTCCTAACAAGTAACCGTGTTACGTTTCCACATCTAGTTTACGTGTGATGATTATGATGCGCACATCGAACATCTTTCAGAATTTCATTAGTTGAATAATTATGTAAGGGGTTTATTGTTGTTGGATAGGAGATGAATTTGTGATTGTTTGGAGAAAATTCAGTTAATTTGTCAAGAAATTTTGACAACAAGAGTCCATATGACAGGATGCCATTGGATCGATGCTTGAAGTCATTTATTCGATTTAGAATGAAATAAGAGATGTTGAAGGGTGTAGAGGAAGTAATGCAAAAGAGCATATAGACTTCACAAGCCGACAATAGATTTTTGTTCATATCAACAGTACATATGATGTTCTCACGAATGAGAAAATGTGTCGTTTTGAGATGAGGACAAATTTCTTCTACAAAGAGATTGCATGGATCCTCTAATGCAAACTTGAAACCATTGAGATGTTTCTTAGTTATATTGTATGTGATTGAGGTTGAATGGGTTAATTTGGTATAAAGAGGATCTTTTGTTAGAGTATTGTTGTGTTTATTGATGGATTTTAGAGACCATTCATTGTTATAAAAACAATGTCTTTTAAACGGAATATTAAGTAGTGTTCTAAAATCCCGAAATGAAGCACCAACTCGTTTTCCATTTATTTCAAACACTATGATCCAAAGACCACTTACAAGAGTTAGTTCAAACGTTTGATAAAATTCGTATATGAATTTTGGATATAAGTTTCCTTTTAAATGAAGGAAGGTTTGAAATTCGGTTTGTTTAGGTTCTTTTCTAAGATACCTTTGGAATTAAATGTTTTGTCAACAATTCTTTCTTCATGAATAGGTCGACAAGGTATTTTTAGATAAAGTGATTTTGAGAAGACTTGGTGTGATTAGAAAGGTATGATTTATTTTGTGTTAAAGGAATGTAAGTTTCTAAGCATTTGTGTTTATCTTGAGACATTCTCTTTTACCTATCATCAATAAGAGTATTTTAGTATGTATCATTCATAATTTTCAACATCCTTTAGGCAAGTGTCTAGTGTGTGCTTATATGTAACAAATATGGAGTAACGATTAACTCGACCTAGAAATAAAATCCTAAGAGTTAACCCAAACGCTCATTAATTTGATGTTGCTCATCCAAACATGTCAAAAATTACATATGAATTATGTATCTCGAATTTTGTTCATGAGATCGTTATGCATGTGTTTAAAAATGTTTTTAAGTTTTATTAACAATGCATAACAACAATTTTATTGTGTTCCTAACATGAATGATTTGAAAATAAAATTGGAGTGGTTCAAAATCAATTTTTTGACAAACAGTGTATGTAAATCCTATGTCTAAGGGAGGCATATTAGTTATTCATTGTATCTTAGTAGTCCTAATCGTACAAAATTGAAAGAAAAATGGAAAATCCCTAATTTTAATTTTTGTGTTCATCATGAATCCTAGACTCAAATTGAAAGAAAATAGATGAAATGACTTACAATTGATGATCTTTATGATGTTAGAAATGATTATTAGTGTTGATTTGATCTTCAATTAGTGTTTTGGCGGTTGATTTTGAGTTTTAGGTGGTTTTGGTTTATGTTCGTCGCACTAGCAGGAAGAGGGGGTGTTTGGTTTTGAGTTTTGAAATTTTTTAACAATGTACAGATAATAGTTGTCTGCTGATGGCGGTCCCATATCGATCAGGGGGTCGCCCCTGAGATATAGGGCCCGCCCGTATTACAGGTTTTTGGACTTTTAAATATTGACACGAATTTACGAGGAAAAGTGACTAATTAATTTGCATTTTGCAAATTAAAAATATTTAACAAGCTTCGGATAAACTTGTTAAATTGTCACGACGCGGAATGGAACGCGGACTAGAATCGAGACTAGAAGAAGGAGAAGCGGACTAACACGATTTATGAATGTGTTCCATCATTCCTAAACTAAGAAGAAGATTATTAAACAATTCACGTTTAAAGGGTAGTAATAATGTCGGCGATATTATCGACGGACGACACTTTTTCGATTGCGATATGTCCTTTCTGGACATTATCACGAAGAAAGTGATGACAGATTTCGATGTGTTTAGTACGAGAGTGTTGCACCGGGTTTTTGCTAAGGTCAATCGCGCCTTTGTTGTCTCACATAATCAGAACGTCGTTAAGTCGTACGTTATAGTCGATGAGAGTTTGTTTCATGCATAGTGCTTGTTGACATGCCTTTTCGGCGCTTACATATTCGGCTTCGGTCGTGGAGATAGCAAGAATGGTTTGTTTCTTCGAGAACCAAGATGTCAAACAACATCTCATAAACGTACAAATACCGCTAGTGCTCTTTCGATCCACATAATCTTCTGCATGATCAGAGTCAGCATATACTACTATTTCTATGTTGGTCCCTTTAGGATATCATAATCCTAAGTGCGTAGTGCCTTTAATGTATCGAAAGATACGCTTAACCTCTTCAAGGTGAGAAGTTTTGGGAGCCTCTTGGAAGCGGGCACAAAGGCAGACACTAAACATGATATCGGGCCTACTTGCCGTTAGGTATAATAAACTACCTATCATGCCTCGATACTTGGTGCTATCCACCGACTCACACTCTTCGTCTTTCGTGAGTTTAGTATTGGAGGACATAGGGGTTTTCATTGGTTTAGAATCTTCTAAGCCAAATTTCTTAAGCATTTCTTTAATATATTTAGATTGATTAAAGAAGATACCATCTTCCATTTGTTTTATTTGTAATCCAATGAAGAAGTTAAGTTCCCCACCGTGCTCATCTCGAACTCGTCATGCATTATTTTGGCAAATTCATGACACATGTCTTGACAAGTCGAACCGAATGTAATGTCATCGACATATATTTGAACGATGATGAGGTTTGAACTTTTCTTCTTAGTAAAAAGTGTGTTATCTACCATTCTCATTTTATATTCATGTTTAAAAAGGAAAGTTTTTAATCTATCATACCAAGCTTTAGGTGCTTATTTAAGACCATATAAAGCTTTCTTAAGTTTATAAACATGATCTGATTTTTTGAAGTCAATGAATCCTGGAGGTTGTGCCACGTATACCTCCTCATTGATAAAACCGTTCAGGAATGCACTTTTTACATCCATTTGGAATAACTTAAAATATAAAGCACAAGCATAAGCTAGTAATATCCTAATAGACTCAAGTCTAGCAACTGGGGCATAAGTTTCATCATAATCGATGACCTCTGGTTGATTATATCCTTGAGCAACTAACCTAGCCTTATTTGAGAAACAACACCGTTCTCATCTAACTTATTTCTAAACAACCACTGAGTTCCTATGATTGTCATATTCCTAGGTTGTATAACTAACTCCCAACCATCGTTCGCAATGAATTGATTTAATTCTTCTTTCATGGCGACTATCCAACTTTTATCTGTTAATGCTTCATTCACATTCTTGGGTTCTATTGTTGATATAAAACAAAAGAAGTTACTTTGGTTTTGGGCTTGTGACCTAAGGGTTCTTTGGTTAAGGTTTTCTATGATATTTTCTAATGGATGATTCATAGATTCCTTAATATTGACTACTTCGTCAATTTCTAGAGTTTCATCCTCAACATCATTTTCTAAGTTTTTCTTTTCGGTTGCCCTAATTGCTTCTTCTTCATCTAAGTCATCATCCACCAAGGGTGATGTCTTAGAGGGTGGAGGAGTTTCATCGAATGTCACGTTGAGTGATTCTTCGATTTTCCTAGTGTGTTTATTAAGTATTATGTAGGCTTTGCTATTTTGTGAGTAACCTAAAAAGACACCTTCGTATGACTTTGGTTCAAACTTAGTAAGGTAGTCTTTGGTGTTTAAAATGAAGCACTTGCTTCTAAACACTCTAAAATAATCAAGAGTAGGTTTCCTACCTCTCAAGAGTTCATAAGGTGTTTATCCTAGGATGGCTCTAATTAAGATTCGGTTGAGAATGTATGTTGAAGTATCTACAACGTTACACCAAAACTTTGTGGTAATGATTGTTCATTCAACATAGTCCTACTCATTTTTTGAAGTGTCCTATTTTTCCTTTCAACCACGCCATTTGATTGAGGAGTGCGCGGAGCCGAGAAGTTATGTGTAATTCCATTGGCATTACAAAACTCTCTGAATTTCACCTCATTATCAAATTCCCTACCGTGGTTGGTCCTTATTGACACTATTGTACATCCTAATTGGTTTTGAATCTTCTTACTAAATATTTCGAATTGATCGAAGGCTTCTGTTTTATCCTTAAGGAATCTTGTCCAAGTATACCTAGAGTAGTCGTCTACTATGACTAGGGTGTAGCGATTTCCGCCATAACTTTATACGGTGGATGGACCGAATAGATCCATATGGAGGAGTTCTAAGCATCTAGTCATTGATATTATGTTCTTAGCTTTGTGACTAACGTGAGCTTGTTTTCCAATTTTGCAAGCATCACAGAAGTATTGATCAAACTTAAGCTTAGGTAAGTCTCTAACTAATTCCATATAAGCTAACGATTGAATGAGACGCATATTAGCATGACCTAATCTCCTATGCCACAATGTGGAGTTTTCATCAATCATTGCAAGGTAAATTTTATCTTTTGGCTTATTTCCTAATTTCATCACATATAAGCCTTTATTCCTAATACCTCTACCTATAACCTTACCATCCTTAGTAATTTCACTATTATATTCAGAGAAAGTTAATCTGCATTTATTATTACATATTTTTCCTACACTTAGCAAGTTAAATCTTAAATTATCAACATGTTCTACATTATCTATTTTGAGAGAGTCATTAGAAATCGTACCTTTGCCAATGATGTTACCGCGAAAATTACTACCAAAAATGATGTTACCTCCGTTGTATGCCTTATAGGTGGAGAAGAGCTTTCGGTTACCCGTCATGTGTTTAGAGCATCCGCTATTTTTTATCCATTCATCGGGTTTCAAGTCGACTTCAAGGCATATCTCATTTGATGCTTGAGCTACGAGACATGTCTCGTCTTTGACCTTCTCATCATCTTCTTCACCGCTATCACTCCAAGAACCTCTGACAAATGCTCTTTGGTTCTTGTCTTTTGGTAGTTTTGGACATTCTCTAATAAGATGATAGGATCTAGAACTAGATAGATCTTCTAGTCTTTGGGATTGTATAATACTTATGTAATCACAAGCATATATGTGAGAGACTCTAACAAATGTTTAGGCGGAAACTAAACAATGCAGTATAAAGAAGAACACATATAAACAATGATCCTCTATGGATCTTTCTATTGATAATAAATTGTTTTTGTAATTCGTAAATCGGTACCAAACCCTAATACTAAATGTTTTTTTTATAGAGAAGAAACCCTAAATTGCTAAACCAGATTCCTAAAATTGCATAAGAGATATACATCAATCTCTTCCTAAAAACGCGTAATATCAATCTCTTCCTAATTTATCTCATTCCTATCTTTATGAGATAACTCTAGAATATATCTATAATTCCTTAATTACATTAATCACGTCTATAAATAAGATCAGCAGATTCTATAAATTCAGATGAGAAGTGAGTGGAGTAACTTGATGTCTGGAACAGGCACTAACTGAAAACATTATGTCAGGTCTTGAAGCTGTGAGATACATAAGTGACCCAATCATGGATCTGTACAAATGTACATTAACTGGAGGATCAGCTTCATCTTTCAATTTGGTCTTAGCAGCTTCATAGGGTGTTGTTGCAGTTCTTACAGATTCCATGTCAAACTTTGTAAGCATGTCTTTAACATACTTGTCTTGGCTGATAAAAATACCATCAGGCAACTGTTTCACCTGTAGACCTAAGAAGAAACTCATCTCTCCCATAGCACTCATTTCAAATTCTCCTTTCATCAACACCTCAAATTCTTCACACCAGGCTTTTTTTGGTTGACCCAAAAATGATGTCATCCACATAAACCTGTACCAAAAGTATATCCCTGGAATCTTTCTTGATGAATAGTGTCTTGTCATATATCACTTTCACTAGTCGTGGTTGTCTTCAATGGATTGACCTTCTAGATATTAAGATAACATTTTGTTAATGTTAGTGCAAATATTACGATATTTAATCTATACGATCTATTTATGTTTTGGTGATAACAAACATGTAACTTGTGTGGAAACTAGAAAAGGGGGGAGGGGTTGAATAGTTTACCGGTTCGTTTTACGCTTTAAAAGTTTGCTTTCAAAATACTTAGATTCGAGTTATATGTTCAACCAATCAACAATATGAATCAACAATATAAATATCTAAACTAATACTAATTAACAATCACAATAATATAGAGAGATAGAGAAGAGAACAATCAAACCAAGACGCCAAAATTTTATAGTGGTTCGACTACGAAGCACCTCTTCGCCCTACTCCACTCCCTGAGTATCCTACTCAAGATTTCACTATGTCAACAAGCTCCCTTTAGGCGGAGAAAACCGTTTACACGTTGCTTACTGTTGTCCCAGGATGTAGGATACCTCTTGTTGGATCCCACTTCAATAGATCAAATTCCTTAAGCTTTTTTAAGGTTTAATTATGTTAGTTAAATCTAACACAACTATAGTAGAAACTTTATGTGAATGTATTAAAGATTATGCAGAATCTAATTTTTAATATTAGAAGAATTTTTAATGAAACAGTAACACAAGAACACAATTTAACCAACAATAAAAGCTCCAATATTATTATTACAAATAATACGAATACTCTCCTAGTATTAGGGTTGCAAAACCTTGAAACTATAACGATATTAAAAAACAAAAGATTTCTAGATCTTGATTGATTTCAAACTCTATGCACTAGGACCTCCTTTTATACACCAAGGAGTCCTAGTCGATTTACAATATATTCCTAAGATATATAATATTCTCTATGATCTATTCTATAAATAACTAATACTTATGACGTAAGTAATCTTGATCTTCAATCAATCTTTATCCTTTCTTCTGTCTTTATCCATTCTCTTCTGACACTAGAAACTCTTTCAACAGTCTTAATCTTTGAGCAATTATAACTTTTGTACTAGCAGCATTAACTTAGCACCAGCAGTAGTAACTTATACACCAGCAGCATTAACTGTGTACAAGCAGTAGTAACTACTTAGAATATTTTCTTCAATCTTTACCAGCAGTACTAACTTTACACTAACAGTACTAATATATACTAGCAGTAGTAACTGTGAACTACCAGTACTAACTTTATACTAGCAGCACTAACTACTTAGTATATTTTTCATTAAAGTTAATGAACAACACTAACTTTAGCTTAGCAGCAGTAACACAAACTTTAGTAGTAGTAACTTCAAGAAGGCTTTTAATCCTAACAATCCTCCCCTAAACTTGATATTCTTCTTCAAAATCTTAAGTTTCTTTATTGAAAGGTTCATTAATCACCAGGAGGATGCTTCCAAACACTTCATTCAAGTACATAGCATTCCTTAAACTGTTTCTTAACCAATCTAAGAAGCTCAAATGCCATTTCACACTCATAATCAACTTGAAGCTTCACATCATTGAACATCTGATGTAGTGTGTGATTTGTAAGTGGATACATCTTCTCAACCAATAGATAAAATAGCATGTTCTGGATTGTTACACAATGAACTCCACAAGAATCATAAAGCTTCCAGTTCAATACTCTGTAGTCTGATTGATTTTTCCATACATTATCCTCCATATGTGGTTCAAACATTGTCTTCAAATCTCCATATAAAACTAAATCCAAGTTTTCCACTGGTCTTGTTGATCCATACTTAGCTTTTACCAACTTGTACAAAGTTTCCAAGTCTTCTTTGTCAGAGTTTTTAAGCATATGACTGAACACTAAGTACATCTTTGAACTTCCATCAGCCCTGATTATCTGGTAATAGCTTTTCTTCCCCTCTTTATGAATCTTCCAGTCAACAATGCTTAGAGACTTAACAGCCAAAGGAAAAGCATCAAGTGTAACCTCTTCTTCATCTGGAATGACTTCCATTAGACTTTTAAGCTCTGATGTTTCTTTGTCATCATCCACCTTTTGCCTTTTAGAGCTTTCTTGTTCCATCTCTCTTCTCCTGCTCTCTTTAATCTGCTCTCATTTGCTATCTTTGCTTCTTCCTTCTTAGAACTCTCTTCTACCAACTCAATTCTGTAGTCAACAAAAGGTATTCACCCTTTTCATTGCTTTGTCAAATAATTCTTGAAAATTGGCAAAGGACTTATTCTTTAAACTTTTAGGCTTCCATCCTTCCTTGTTTTTTAGATAAGTACACATGATACACCTTTGTTGAGCTCTTGTTGGTGGTCTGTTCCTTTTTTATTTTGCTCTCTTAGCTGCAAAATGTTTTCTTCTTTGCTCTAAGAATTATACAAACAATCTTGCCTTTTAAGCATCAGTAAATTCATCTTGCTCTTGAGCTTGCAATCTTTGAGCCAACTGATAATCAGCATCAATTTTAGCCTGAATATCATCCTAAGCTATGTTGGCTTCTTCAACTTGTTAAGCTTTTTCTCTAGCAAGCCTTTCTTCTTCTTCTTCAGCTTGTAGCTTAAAGGAAAGTTCTTCATCAAGCATGAGTAGTTCTTTCTTAGACATTTTCTTCACAGGTTCTGGTTCAACCATTTTGCCTTTACCCTTGTCTTAAACCTTGACCTGTGATGGTTGTTGTGAAGAAACTGTAGGTGTAGGTGCTTGCTCCTGTTCATGAATAACAAGCCCTTTTGCTCTGGGTCTTGTGCTAACAGCTGTAATTGTTGTAGCAATAGTTGTTGTTGTAAGTGTTGGTGTTGTAGTTATTGTTGTAGCCTTAGGTTTTGCACTCTTCAATTCTGCCAGTGCTTGAGCCAAAGTCATTTCAACATCATTTATTGCAGTTGTTGTAGTTGTAGTTGTAGCAGCACTAACTGGAATTATAACAGCAGTAACTTCTTCAACCACACTTCTTGTTTCCTCAGTAGTTTTAACAACATCTACATTTTCAACAATCACCTCATCACCATCTAAGTCATTAACACCAAACATATCTTCATCAGTTTGAACATTGACCAAGTAAATGTCTTTATTAGCATTAATATCAGCTATCCTCCCCTGTTTGGATGCATCCTCTTCACCTAAACCTTTATCTTCAGAGGGTTCTACCCTTCCTGATGAACCAACTCTGTATAATCTTTAAGTCCATGAGTTCTTAACTTATTCCTCCTCTCTAGCTTCTTGACTCACTTTTTCAAACTTGCAATCTCAATAGCTTGAGTGGTCTTTGTAGTCTCCAAAGCAAGAACTCTTGATTATAAAGTTGTACATAATGCCATCAATTCCTTAAGTTTCAGTCTATCCTCACCACTTCAAAGTGAGTTACCTCTTACGAGCAGTGGATCATTGGAAAGTTTAGATACATTCTCAGACCTAGTCTGAGCAATTGTATCCCCCATGGTTTTTTGGCGCTTGGGACCACTACCTGAACTAGTTCCTGAGGAACTTAATTAATTAAGTGTTGCCTTAGATTGAGTCTTATCTATGTTACCATTGTCCTGCTCTGCTTTTAAGCCAGTAGCAGTAGTGGTAGCCCTCACCAAACTGTCATCCATCTCCTCATTGGCAGCCTCATATGCTACATTGATTGTAGGACCACTAGGTTGAGGTACCTCAGTGTCCTTTCTCTTTGACCTTCTTGATCTTTGTTTCTTTTGAGGTTAAGATGTTAATGGTTGAATAATAGTGGGTGTGTGATGGGGATCAGTTGGCATTTTTGAACCTTCACCCACTTCTTCTTGATCTTGTACCATCATTGTTTGGATGGTGTCTCCCTTCTAGAGAAACCTTTCCCTACCCTTCTCATATTCTCAAATATCTTCTTAGCGTGAGAGGGTGCAATATAAATACCATTATGAGTTGCCATCCCTTCCAGTTTTTTATCCAAAAACACTTGTATAAACCTTGGATACATCAAAAATTTACCCACATTATCCAAGTTCTTCACCATAATTTCAAAACTGTATTTTGAAAAGTTGAACTTTTGGTTTGTAGTTAAACAAATAATTGCAGATGTCATAGTGCTTATCTAAAACTCATTCAAATGCAGATAGTCTTTAGAATTAGCATTGTTAAAATAGTATGAATATTGAATTTCCATTGTGGGGAAAAGAATGCCTTATAAAAAGTAAGCTTCTATGAAAGTTTTTCATACCCCATCAGTGTAAGCTATTCAAAGATAGTAGCATTGGGTAGACAATCAACACCTTCAGCATCTTCTAGTTGGAGATCTCTTCTCACAGTCAATTCAGTTATGATTATCTTTTTTCTACTCCACTGGCTTGTACTATACTTTCTCTTTTGACTAAGTTTTAACCTTGGCCAGTAGCCTAGAATGTTCTTTACACGAAACGTATATAGTGGGATTGATTGTTAGTGCATATCTTATAGGTTGTGCATTTAAAAAATCCACTATCAGCTCAGCAACATCGGATGAAACTGCTGGGGTAGAAGAGCTCGTACTCACTTTGGAAACAATG
This sequence comes from Tanacetum coccineum, assembly GCA_026074375.1. Taxonomy (NCBI): domain Eukaryota; kingdom Viridiplantae; phylum Streptophyta; class Magnoliopsida; order Asterales; family Asteraceae; genus Tanacetum; species Tanacetum coccineum. The sequence continues at coordinate 16,965 of BQNB010054524.1, forward strand.
GCCTTGCTTCGTGATTGACGAACTTTGGACTTGCTCTCGATGATTTTTAGGCATTCTCGAGGCATTTTATCCAAAAAGTTACCACCCGCAGCGGAGTTCAATGAATCTTGATCATTTGAATTTAGGGCATTATAGAATGTATCGAGTTGATGCAATTCTGAAAACCCATGATGCGGGCATCCCCTAAGAAGATCATTGAATCGGTCCCATGCCTCGTAAAACGTTTCATCAAATTTTTGTTGAAATCTCGTGATTTCATTTCGAAGATTTGTTGTTTTAGAGGGAGGGAAGAATTTGTTAATGAATTTCGAAACAAGATCATCCCATGTAAGAATCGATCGAGGGGGCTCTTTTTCAAGCCAAATCCGGGCTGCTCCCTCGAGGGAAAATGGGAAAAGCATAAGCTTAACCGACGTACTCGGGACGTTCGGGAACTTCATCGTAGAAGTGATCTTGTTGAAATATCGGATGTGAGCATGTGGGTCTTCTTTATCATGTCCAAAAAATTGCTTGTTTTGAACAAGATTAAGTAGACCATGCTTGATCTCAAAGTTGTTCGCGGTGATTTCAGAAACAACGATCACATCCTCTTAACCCTCGGTGGGTGCTTCGAGCAATTGCGCTATAGTACGATTATCGTCCATCGTAACTATGGGAGGATTGAAAGTTTCTTGATTGTTATTTGGTTTCTCAAGATTAGGTGATTCAACAGAAGTTTGTCGGACTTGCTGTTGTCGACGTTTACGGGCTTGAGAATGAGTGCGCATGCACAAAATAGAAATATAAAAAAGAAAATTTACACTAATTTTTTTTTCCAATGATTTATTCACATTGTATTTTAACGGACAATGAGGTAAGACAACTTCAACCAAATAATCTACTTACTTCACGGTATCTCTCAAAAAGATAAATGCACAGGTGAGCAGAGGAGTAGGAATAGCGCGAAGCTTATTTCTCCTTTCGGGTCGTAGTTCCTCGGAACAACCCTCCTTATACCCACTTTTTAGTTTGTTTAACTTTTCAAGGTGAACCGTACGTCGTAAGAGACACAAATGGAAAGTTTTTAAATCTTTTGTTCGAGTTGGGAACCAACAAGTTCACCATAAGTTATTATGATAATACCTCAATTGAGAATATTATATTTTGGTATTTTTACCAATATGTGAATTTTATTTCTTGACTAAGACAATGTTTTTATATTTTTGGTTTTTCTTGTGTTTTTATATAATAATTATACTAATAAAAGAAAATGAAAAATATTTTTGTACTTTTTATATTTTTATAGAAGAAAATATTCACAGATTCAAACACAACTTGTCAAACGTAACGATGATCGTTTCAAAGTCTCCCCGGCAGCGGCGCCAAAAATTGACTCGCGTGAACTTACTCCTTTTTATATATAGATAAATATAAATAAATATAAATATATAACAAGGATCAGGATCCACAAAATCAATGAAACCGGAAGTAGTATAGAGTGTCTCCGGGTCGTTATGTTCCAACAAGGATTGAATGGAAAATCGAATGACGAAATGATAATCGAAGTTTGAATATGACAAGGATATGATTTGGGCACTAATCCTAATAAGCAAATGCACGAAAAGATAAGCAAGGAAAATAAGCTCGAGCAAGCATAAAGGCTAGGAATGGTAAAAACACTAAAAACTTTTATACTAAGTCACAAATAAGCTCAAATAAGCTTAAGACAAATCAAATAAGCTAGACTGACTCTAAATAAGTGAATTCAACAAGCAATTAAACTAAGTTAAACAGGAGAAACTCATCAGTACTAACAACAGTCCTAACAGTGTTAACTATCAGTACTAACTTGGAGTTAGTACTGCTAGCTTTGAGTTAGTACTGCTAGCTTCAACAAAACACAATGAAACAAGAAATAAGCAAATAGGCCAAAACAGATATTTAACTACCCCTAATGAGCACTCGGGCATAAGAATAAGCAATTAGAATAAACTAAAAAGGCAAATAAGCTAAAGTAAGCTCTACTAAAGACAGTAAACGAAAATGAGCTTAATCTACTCTAAAAAGCTAAAGAAATCTTAAATAAGCAGAAATAATAAGCTAATAAGCTATAATGAACCAACAGTACTAACAGTTTTAACTACCAGTACTAACTTATAGTTAGTACTGTTAGCTTTGAGTTAGTACTGCTAGCTTTAAAAATCCCAAAATAGAACCAGCAGTACTAACTATGGGTTAGTACTGCTTGTTCCAAACCCCCCTTAAAGTTTTCAAAAATCATTTTTTTTATTTCAAGCTGATTTGATCCCAAATTGTTAAAAACAGATTATCAAATAACAAAATAAGACACTTATAAGCAGATTTCAATCACTAATAAGCACTTAAATAAGCTGAATCAATCTAACAGTTTTAACTCATAACTAACAGTACTAACTAAGAAATTTGCACAAATCACTTTTAAACTAACAACTAAGCAAGATAAGCACTAAACATCATAATAAAGCATAAATAAGCAAATACATGTAACAAATAAGCACTATAAGCAGTTCTACAGTAAATAAGAAAAATAAGAAAAAGAGAGACTTACAATACCCTTGCTCAAAACAGGGTTAAACAAAGAGTCTACAAGCTCTAGCTTGTATAAAACAAGCTAGTGAGAGTCCATAAGCCCATCCAAAACTGGCTTATCATCCATAAGCTGTGGTATATTTGAGTGTGGATTTATTTTGATCTTTTTTTTTTCTTTTTTCTTAACTAATTAACTTCTTAAGTTTACTTAATTAAAGCAGCTTATAAATAAGCTGTATTGAGAGCTTTTTGAACACAAAACAACACAATTAAGAAGTTTAACACTTGGAATTGTAAATTGACTTAAAACCTCAAACTTGCATTAAAACTTGAAAAGGTTACAAAGCTGAAAGAAAAGCTGTAAATGACTTTAAAAACTAAAAATACGCTAAGTTATATGAAAAATTAAGCTAAGATTATCTAAGATGCCTCCAAGGCTTACAAAAGGCTCTATTTATAGTCGAAGTCTTCTATTCTTGGTCTTCTCACATGTGCTTCTTTTGTGAGAGCTTCACTAAGTGTTTTTGTTGTGTGAGGGACTTGATAAAAGCAATCTCAGCCATTCAATCTTCTTGTGCTTCTTTTTGAGTCAATCTAGCCATCGAAATTACTTGGAAATGGTGAGGGATTGCCAACATGGCAATTATAAAGCTGGGGGGAGATAGTGGAGGAGGGGGAAATGTTTTATCCAGGGTTTGAATAGTTTGCAGGGTAAAAGAAGGTGAAGGGAACCCGTGAGTTGTTTCTTGGGTTTGTTTGGGCAGGAAAAAATGATTTTTGATAAGTTGGCAGCTTTGGCCCCTCATTTCATATAACTTTATTGCAGACTTCGCCCTTTTATGATACAACTTTAGGGGTTTGGCAGAACTGGCCCCTAAAGTTATACTTCACCTGGGTTGCAAGTTCAGCCCTTGTCTTTTTATTCTTGTAACACAACTAGAGGTTTGGCAATTTTAGTCCCTCAAGTTGTATTTTCTTCACTTGGTTGACTTTTGACTTTGTCGGGGTTGACTTTCTGACTTTGACTGACTTTGGCTTTGATTTGACTTTGTCTTTTCCATTCCGTGCTTGGCTTTGTTGTTTTTGGCTTTCTTTTTGTCCTTTTATTGAATATCCGTTTCATGCACAATTCAAACGCAAAACATACAAATACAATGTATTCTTGGTACGTTTTTAGTCATTTAAGTCCTTTTTTTAATGGAAAGTGGTATGTGTAATTAAGCACATACCATGCCTCTAGGAATGTGAGTGTTTTGTTTATTATGCTCAACTTGTTTAGCAGTTTTCCTATTAGTTTTGTTTGTTTGTTTAGCTTTAATAAAGTCTATCTTAACAAAACTAGGCTTAGCTGTTTTCTTTTCAATCTTAGTTTGAGACACATTTTCTTCCTCACTATCTGACACCCAAGCCTCAATAATTAGAGCACTATTATTCTTTCTAACTGCTTTAGGCTTTGCTTCACTAGCCTTAGCTTCACTGTTCTTAACTACAGGCTTAATAACTACAGGCTTATTTGTAAACTCTTCTAATCCAGTAAATGACAAGTCAGGTTTTGGAGGCATGAAATTTCCTATTAGGGGAGGTGGAACTGCATTATAGCCTAAACATTTCTTGCAATTGTCTACAATCTGACTCTCTATAATCTTATTTAAGCTTTTAGATGCATTTTCAAATTTGTCTGCATTAAACTGAATGCCATCTTTTTCCTTTTAAACTATTTCTAGCTTCTTCCTAAGCTCCCTAATAGTTATCTCTCCTACTTGAATATCCTATTTTAATCCGTTAATCTTTTCTACATAAATAGACTAATTCTTTTTTTTTAAAATCAAGTCTTTCTTCTACTGTAAACCTGTCTTATAAACTACAACCATTAACTCAGATTTCTCAAATCTTTTTAATATTTGTTCATATTGAGATTTAAGCACTTCAATAGTTTCAAGACAAGAATTTAAGCAAGTAGAATCATTAGATACCTTAGAATCAGAACTTGAAGATGAGTAGGCCATGAGTGCATAATTTGTTAGTCCTTCCTCTGCATGATCACTCTAGTCATAACCACCAAGACCATCACATTAGATCAAAGCATTAGAAGTAGTTGTTTCCACTGGCATACTTCTTCTTGAGCTTTCCCTGTTCATGTTGTCTTGGTTTCTTGGAACTATGCACTCTCTGGCAAAATGTCCCCTCTTGTCGCAGTTATAGCACTCCACCTTGGACTTATCAAACCCAATGATCTTATTACCATTAATAGTCACCTTCCTTCTAGTGTTCTTCAAGAACCTTCTTGCCCTTATAGTCAACATGGCCATCTGCCATCTCAAATCCATCTCTTCCAAGTCATCTGGATGGAGTTGTTGTAAGTCCTCATTTGCGAGTTGAGGATTGTTTGGTTGACTAGAAAAGAAAGCACAAATCACAACATCACTCAAGTTATCAACATTTGTGGAGTTAGCAGCACTAACTTGAGTGCTAACAGCAAAAACTCCATGAGCAGTGTTAACTGCTTCATTAGTGCTACCAAAGTTGTTAGAGGACATAAAAGCCAAGTTTTGTGTGCTTGTATTTGAGCTTGATGTCCCTTTGACTTCTGGTTCATATACTTTGAGATTGTTGTAGAGATTATCCATGCTCATTGTCTCTAATTCAGGCTTATTCCTCCACACAACAGCATGTGTGTCCCATTCTGGTGACAAACTTCTCAACAGCATCTAGTTTACATCTTCCTGTGAAAGTGTTTCACCCAAAATCTCCAGCTGACTCACAGGCTTTTGAAGCCTATTAAAAGTTTGATCAAGGGTTTCTGAGCTAGGAGCAGTGAAGTTTTCATACTGCTGTTTCAAGAGATTTCTTTGGGTTTTCTTTGTAGCAACATTCCCACCAAACCTCTTTTCAATAGCTTCCAGCAGCAACTTAGCATCCTTGATGGAGTTAAACTTTAACTGGTGTTCATTAGGTATTCCCATCATCAAGGTGCTTCTGGCCTTCACTTTTAACCTCTTCTGAGCCTTTTCTTCAAAAGTTATAGGAGGTATTACTTTCTCAACACCTTCCACAACTGTTGTTTTTGGTGTAGTGTTTCCGTTCTCTATGACTTCACATAGAACATAGTCAATCATCTGGATGTACTGTTCTATTCTCGTCCTCCATAACTCAAACTCACCAGGTTTGAGCATTGGAACCTTAGATGCAGCCACCATATGTGCAAATTCTGAATCCATATCTTCTAGCAAAGAGATCTTGTATATTTAAACAGGTTCTTCTAGATCATAACTTCTCAACAAGCTCTGATACCACTTGTTGTCCCAGGATGTAGGATACCTCTTGTTGGATCCCACTTCAATAGATCGAATTCCTTAAGCTTGTTTAAGGTTTAGTTATATTAGATAAATCTAACACAATTATAGTAGAAGCTTTATGTGAATGTATTAAAGATTATGTGGAATCTAATCTTTAATATTAGAAGAATTCTTAATGAAACAGTAACACAAGAACACAATTTAACCAACAATAAAAGCTCCAATATTATTATTGCAAATAATACGAATACTCTCATAGTATTAAGGTTACAAAACCTTGAAGCTATAACGATATTAAAAACAAAATATTTCTAGATCTTAATTGATTTCAAACTCTATACCCTAGGACCTCCTTTTATACACCAAAGAGTCCTAGTCGATTTACAATATATTCCTAAGATATAGAATATTCTCTATGATCTATTCTATAAATAACTAATACTTATCACGTATGTAATCTTGATCTCCAATCAATCTTTATTCTTTCTTCTATCTTTATCCATTCTCTTCTGACAGTAGAAACTCTTTTAGCAGTTTTAACCTTTAAGCACTTGTAATTTTTGTACTAGCAGCATTAACTTAGCACCAACAGTAGTAACTTATACACCAGCAACATTAACTGTGTACAAGCAGTAGCAACTACTTAGAATATTTTCTTTAATCTTCACCAGCATTACTAACTTTACACTAGCAGTACTAATATATACTAGTAGTAGTAACTGTGAACTACCAGTACTAACTTTATACTAGCAGCATTAACCACTTAGTATATTTTTTATTAAAGTTAATGAACAACACTAACTTTAGCTTAGCAGCAGTAATACAAACCTTAGCAGCAGTAACTTCAAGAAGGCTTTTAATCCTAACACTTACGTTGTTTTCTGACACTAAGCTAAATGTCGAGTCCTAATCTTAGTTACAACCAATCTACCACTTCACAAGCACTACACAATCACAAGATCTACACTATCAGATTTACACACAATCCGAATCACATAATTACACAAGATAATTACAATAGATATTTGATACTTAGAAGAAGAGAGGAGAGATCACTAAATTACAATTCGTTTCTTGACGAATACGAATGTTCTTCTCTTGCACTTAATAGAAGAATGAGAAAGATGAGATTTGATCAATTGAACAAGATTAAACAATGTTAGTGATCAAGAGATTTAGAAAGAAAAAGAAAGTTTTTAGAGAGAGAAAGTTATCTGAAAAATACGTGCAAAGAGGTACGTTTTTCTACCAGAAATAGTGTAGTATTTATAGCCAGTGAATTCCAACGGTCATCTGCTGACGGTCCTGGCGGTCCCAGATATATTAGGGGGCCGCCAGATCTATAAGGGGGCTGCCAGTAGACTCCGCTCATGTTTTTGTCTTTTTGTGAGGAAGGTTGTATCTAGTATGAAAGCTTCCATTTTGGGGAGAAAACCATATTCAAATTTTATTATTTAAATAAAATATTTTCTTTTATAAAAAAAGTATTTTGTATAATTATTTGTTTTGTAAAAATACTTTTGTGAAAATGTAATGGTTAAGAAAAAAAATATTTTCTTCATCACTAATCATGCTTAATGATTTGTTTGTACATACCTTAAGTGATTAGTCTTAGAAATAGAATTTTATGATTAATAATTTGTAAACGTTTATTTTTATCCTAAACGTTTTTACATTTTGTTATTATCAAAACGTTGAGAGGTCGAAAAAAATAAATAACGTTTTTAGATATTATTTGTATTAACAGACGGCTTCCTTATATATCAGGAAACCGTCGGGGCGCGTCTAGCAGCTTTTTGCCTACAAATAGTCGCTTATTTTTACACTTCCAAAATGATTTTTTTCACACATTTAGATCAGATTTTCTCTCACGTTTAACATACATTTTCACAACCTTAAAACCACAATTAACCCTTGATCATAATGTTTATAACTCTCATTATTTGTAAGTATATTTCTACTTGATGATCCATTCATGCAAGCTTAAAGATCTTGCCATCCTCATCCACCACAAGCATGCACATATGAAGATCCACAACAACAAAATTAGTGCTTTTGGCGTCTTTATACATTGAAGCCTTTTGGTCAAAAGAAGTTAATCCATATCTAGCTTAGAGTTATTGATATTTAGATTAGGCACTAATATCATTTGACAACTATGTCTTAGATCTCACATTGTATCATTACCATACATCACTTAGATTAAAGATTAGATGGTTTATGTGTTTAGCCCTTAAAATACAAGGTTGTTATTTTAGGCCACAAAACATAACGAGTTTGGTTGTATCTAAAGAAGAACTTGATATTTAGCTTAGTATCGGTAAATTTGTAAGAGACGTAAAGGTTTGTTATGTTGGGCCATAAACATAACGGGTTTGGTTGTACCCGAATAAGGACTCGACATTTAGATTAGTGTCGGAAAATTTTGTAAACAACGTTGTAAGGTTTTCTAAAAGTGAAGTAACTTTCGAGTTGGGTACTCGAGGAGTGGAATAGGGTGAAGAGAAGCTTCATGACCGAACTACTGCAAATCATTGTGTCTGGTTTGCGCTTTTTTTAATTATCGCTTTATGTTTATATTTTCATTTATCACTTTACACTTATATTTGCATTGTGGTTATGTTTGTGTACTTTGTTGTTTATATTGTGTTTATGTTTATATTGTTATGGCATGCTTTACTTATTGTTCTCTATTATGTATAGTTGTTCACACTTGATTAGTTATTTGATACGAGAGATTTAAGTTTATAAACAGGAACGTATTCACCCCCTATACATTTTTCATAATTGGTATCAGAGCCAGGTCACTCTAATTTTAAAAGCAAATGGTTTTCAAAATAGAGTACGATTCATGTATGAAATTACCCATGAAGGGGGATAAAATATGAAATGTGTTTCGTTGCTTAATACTTACTACTTTTGTTGTTAAATATACTTTGTATACTAGCTTGAAGGAAAGTTTTTTTGAAAGAGTTTGTAGGTGTCGGTGTATGTCTTTTGCACAGATTACACAAAGATACGGTTTTAAAAGTAGCGTTTAAAATAACTTATAGTGTTTCTTAAAAAAAGCATTTCCGTAAGTGTTTTTCTAAGTCCTAAAAGTAGAAATGACGTTTAATTTATGTGTTATATGTTCAACATCAAGTTTATTAAGTTTTATGCTTTTTCATTAAGTCGCTAAACAAGTCTGAATAATAAACAGAATCTGGAACAGAAAACGGATCCCTTAAATTCCACAGACGGTCCCCTTATCTTTAAGTGAACCGTGGAACCGTCTGACAATTTCTTAGATTTTGGTCGTTTTCAAGAATTCGTAGTAAATCAACCATTCGTCGAATTTCGATGAGTCAAAAACCCTTTTGAAGTTTTTTGAGTATAATTTCCAATAGAATTGGTCTCATGTCTTGATTATATATCTAAGTAAGTCAAATATGCAAAATACTACTGAGTGTTCAAAACGTTGAGTTTTGTTTTATCATAAAACTTGTATTTTGCCTTTTCTTTTTTATTCGGCCATTTCTAGTCGGTATCTCTTTAAAGATTGGTGTAATTGTATTTTCAAAGTATTAAACTTGGTTAATTTTTGAAATGAAGAGGAAACTAATTCATTTTAAAATAAAATCAAGCTAAGTATACATTTTTGTATCTAATACACAAAATGACGAAAAATATTTGTGTGTGTTATACTAAATGATTATGTGTGTCTTTTGGTGTCTTAATATTGTAAGTAAATATTATTAAGTACTTATCGCAATTTGTAGATTGAGATATTTAAAAATATTAAGATAAGTTTAACTATACCATGTACGTTATTTACTCGTTATTAGTTTTCATGATTGTTCATTAATGGGACTTATGCTACATTTCTTGCACTAACTTGAGACATTATATTTGCATTGCATATAGAATAAGATCACTCTCTTTACAAATGTTACATCAACATTTTGTAAATATTGTTGCATATAATAACTTTCTTAGGAATGAGAGTTTTATAGTTGACAAGTCTATTGAAAAATATTATCTTGCACAACTAGAGATGACAGTAAAACCCGTATCCGATGGGGACCCGATCCCCAAACCCGAGTTGACTAAGGAATCCTCGAGTTGATCGGGAATGGGGACGGGGAATCCTCGAGTTATGAAACCGGGGATGGGGATAACATAAATCCTCGACCCCGAACCAGACCCCGAATTTATAATGTACAAATATATATAAATTATTTATATATTAATACTACATATACTTTTATATGTTTATATTAGTGAGTACTAAGAAGTATTATACTTAAAAAGTATATTTGTATTTATATGTGATATTTAATTGATCAAATATTGATGAAGTGTCATTTTATACACTATTTCGGGGTCATTTAACCCTCTAAATCATGCAAATATGCCCATATTATGTTCTTAATCATTTCTTTTCATGTTTTTAGCACTTGGATGGCATTTAGAAGAAATACACGTGACTTGGGCTCATTTGGAGAAGAAACGCACAAGACTTGGGCTCATTTAGAGAAGAAATACAATGTGGAGACGGCATCGCAAGCATAAACCGATGTCATCATGATCTTTCTAGTGACGACGTCAAGGATTTGACGAGAGGCTTCAGGATGTAACCGACTTAAATCAGATCTAGAAGATTTGACATAGTGACGGCGTCGCGACCATTACTTGACGTTGTCGCAACGTTTTTCCTATAAATACAAAACCAATTTTGGGTTTTAGGCGTGTAACTTTGTATAACTTTTGGGAGACAAACCCTAATCATTCTAGCAGCTTTTAGGTCGTCTTTAGGGCTTCAAAACCCTATTGTAACTGACTTTGATCCATGTTTTAATCAAGTAAGATTGTTTATCTTTAATCATTCAATATGTCTATGTGTTGTTTGATTGATTTATGTTAGAGACACATTTAAAAAACATGAATCCAATCACACACTATAGACTATCAAAACATTAATACCATTCTCCCAACTTAATTTGGTTTAATAAGGGTGGAAACGGGTCGGTCTCAGGTCACACAAGTTAACGCGTCAACAATTCTGTGTTCAAACGTGTATTCTGATATTTTACAAATCTATATTGCTATTCTTTCACATAAGGCTACACAAGTTTTTGTAAAATGTGTTAACATCTTGTATAGACAGATACATAAAGGCAAAACAATTATTGCTAAGAAAACTTGCTTTGTTTGATCATATAAACATCAAATAATACGAGTATTCACAAACAAAACGAATTTCTAACCTGTGCTTATCATTATGAAACGATAATCTAAACCACGAGACATCAGAGAGCTCGATCGCCGAAAGAAAATCAAAAGCCATGAGCTCGAGCCTATGAAAGGTATCCTATGCGTCAAGCCTGAGAGAAACGTGGAGATGGGCAGCCAAACAATTAACAAATGATGGTATGTTTTTAGGTTTTCAAGGTTTCGATTTAAATTGGTGGTCAGAAAAAAAATGCAGATGAAAATAGTGAATAGTTAGGTGAAGTGTAATAAAATGAGTGGAATAATTGTGAGTGACCCATACTTATTTTTACAGATCTTCACTTTAACTAAAAAGACAGCAATCTTTTTGTACAAGCTAGCATCTCTGTACTCTTCGTACCTATGCGTAATATGATGTGTGTATTGAAGCAAGAGAAATAGAGAAGAGATATAGAAATATTTTTTAGAATAGATTTTGTAATTGTTACAGTATCTTTTATCTTAAAGTAAATGGGCACAACTTTTTTGTTTTCTATAACTAATTTCATTGCTTTCAGTTTAACTTTTTTGTATCGTGTAAAGAAAAAAAGAAGAGAATGAAAAGTACGTGTCGTTTCGTCTTTGTACAATGGAGTAATATGTTACCTTTTCCATATCATAATTTTTTAAAGTTAATTTGAAATTTAGAGGTAAAGTTCCATCATATAAATAATATCGATGCCTTATTGCAGATAACTTTTGCTTTATTAAACTTAGCACCATCTTATTAATCTTTTCCCTTCTTGCGCAATAAATCTAGCACATTACTACTTTGGTATGAATGTGGGAGCGACCTTTTTGTCCCTAAAGTAAAATAATTTATAAACTGCAAAAACCACAAAATACAAATGTATCATGAGGACACCAGACCACCCCAAACAAGGTGTTACAAGTAATGACTTAATCTTTTTTTGTAACTATGAGAAGAGGTTTTTTTTTCTTCGTGAAGACCATTTTATACTACGTGTATCCTTTATTTTTTAATCAAACATGCATACATATCATACCCACACCCATACCCGTCAGGTCGCTTAAAGTGTTTACCTTTTTTAAACTTTAAAAAGTAAACTTTTCAAAATAGACCAGTCGTCTGGTCCTCTAAGTCGCCTAAAATACCTTTTACTTTTTGTGTAAATAACTTTTCAAACATGTTTTTGGGCGACCTAGTAAAGTATAAAAGTCGCCTAAAGTACTTTAGGCGACTTTTATAATTTACTAGATCGCTCAAAAACATGTCTGAAAAGTTACTTACACAAAAGGTGAAAAGTTTTTTAGGTGACTTCAGAGACCAGACGACTGGTCTATTGTGAGAAGTTTATTTTTTAAAGTATAAAAAAGTAAACACTTTAGCCGACCTATTTTGATAATTTTCCATTTTATCTCTTGCACACGCTACATATCGATGCAATGTGCACCTACCCACCAAAGGCTAAGACTCTTGTTTTTAATCGAATAAGTTTATCCGGAATATTAAAGCCTAAGTTAACACAACAATAAAATGGTTTGAATAAGAAGTTTATAATAAGACGTATGCTTAATATATGAGTAATAGTTAACATTTCATGAAATTAATATATTACACATTCACGGACAAATCCAGTGTCGTTTTGACAGTGAATCTACAGTGCTACAGTAACGGGCTCCCATTTTGAGCCTGCCTGATTTTGGTTTTTTTTTTTAATTATTTTGTTTTTGTTTTTTTTAAAAAAAAAATTGTATGCACAAAGTAGAAGGGAAAAAAAATATTACAAAAGTTCTGATTTATTCAGATAAAAAAATACTCGCGGAAACATCTTCGATACCTAATAACTTTAAAATAATTGATATGGTCATAAACGTACAACCCATTATATTAAAAAAAACCTATATAGCAAAAAAAAAACAACACTTTAAACATGAGGCCCAACACATAAGCCCATATAAAAAAAATTATTACTAATATACACATTTGTCGACAAACTAGCCTAAAATTCGCATAAAATGTGGCCCAAAGTAAAAAAAAAAACTAGCCTAAAATTCGCATAAAATTCACATAAAAACTAGCCTAAAATTCGCATAAAATTCGCATAAAATGTGGCCTAAAATGTGGCCCAAAGTAAAAAAAAAAACTAGCCCAAAATTAGCCTGAAATCTGGCCCAAAGTAAAAAAAAAATACAAAACGGTCCCTCAACTTTTAACTATTACGATTTTCTTAACAAAAAATCCCGTAAAATATAACAAAAAAAAACACGTCAATTTTTTTTATTGTTCACAACTTTTTTACATTCATCGGCCCAATAAAAAGATATCGAACCGTCCCAAAAAAAAAAATATTCGTAAAAACATCACCCGTACCCCATCTGCAATATTTTCTTTTCCCGAATCATACAAAAAAAGGAAATATCGGGGAAAAAATTAGCCAAAAAAAACCCAAAAATAGCCTAAAATCTGGCCCAAAGTAAAAAAAAATAAATACAAAACGGACCCTCACCTTTTAACTATTTACGATGTTCTTACGACAAAAAATTCCCGGTAAAAAAATTTACAAAAACCGTCCCAAAAAAAGATAAGTATTCGGGAATAAATAAGCCCTCCCAACCGCAAATTTTTTTTCCCCGAATCATACAAAAAAAGAAAATATTAAAAATTAGCCCCGCATAACGCATCGTCCAACAAAAAAAACCCCCGAAACGTAAAAAAAATTATTCGGGAAAAAATTAGCCCCACCACAACGCGCGAGTTCTTTTACTTGTTAAGTAACATTATTGCTAATGCTCATGTTAAAAAATACCATTATTTGCTCAAAAGAGGTGAGTTGTACATCATTTTTTTGGCCATCGCCACCACTAAATTAGCACCGGGTGATGCACACGATACAGATACTCAAATGAGAATTAGTGATGGATTTTACAAAAAAAAATTGTGTACAAATAACCTCTCATTGTTCAATAGGCAGTTCAAAGGGGGCTCAAGGGTGTGCAAGTGGTGTCGTCGCACCGGGCCTTCACTTAAGAAGGGACACAATTTTTTTAGTTTTGTATATAAATACGTTAGATATGACACAGATTTGAGGCATAAAATTCAAGGTTTAGCACGTAATTTTTCTTGTAAATGTATTTGTAATAGGCTTTCCTTATTTTTATAGTTTAGGACCCGAAAACCATTGAACGCCCTGCTATTACAACCAACGTTCCCTAAACGTAAACGAGTGTGCTCGATATCAAAATTTCATACACAAATCAATGCTATTTTTAATCCCAGACTTATTTAAAACTATATATACTTGCTAGAGATACTATAAATTAGCAAAAGTAACTTCAAAAAAAAACAACGCAAAGGATATTCATTTTGCAACACCTTGTGTCTGCCTTCACAATACCTGAACATGTAAAAACAGGTTGAGGAATAAAAGATATCAACACTTTCTAGCAGTGGTAAAATAAACCGTTTACATTTATCAAAATTGATATAGCTGAGAACGATATGAGTTAAATATATCAATTTTCTAAACTTTAATTCAACATGATAACGTTCTTTTATTTCTACATAAATTTAACCAAAACGAATAAGTACTTATCTTCCTTGTGACAAAGTGACGTTTATATTTTTTATCACTTTGTCTAGAAATATAAAAGGGATTCAAAAGAAACCCGCAAAATGAAAAAATAAAAGAGAAACATTGATGAAACTTGCTTTTATTTTTCATCTTAGAGGTTTTGTAATAAAAAGAGAGTACCACCACTACCACACTACTACCCCAAATCCCATTCAATGTGGTTGATGTGTCTTAAAGCCAGATTTGTAACCAAACAGACAAAACAAGCACACAACAAATGCACAATAAGGGCCCATTCTTGTTTTGCCCCAAGTTGTCACCCCTTGAGACAAACTCGCCCAAGATATTCGACACTTTTTAAAATGCTAGACTATGCGAACTTAAAGCAGACGACCATGCACTTGTTAATATGTTTACAAGTGTCTCTATCCACTAATCACTGGTGTTACCATTGTGTAAGGTGAAAGTACACTTGTCTAAGAAAGTGCCAGTGTATTTCTTATATGACTTAAGATGTACCTTTTATGCGACTAGTATTTTTTTTTTTAAAAAGATTTTATTTTACTTTTAAAGTTATGCAACTTGTACATGGGTAAAATTTACCATCAAATACAATCGAGTGTAAACACCGAGTAAAATAGCTTGAGCTATAATATTGGTGAAAATTCCTGAGTGCTAAAGTTAGGTTCAAATATTTTCCATGGGGAAGTCACGCTACAAGCTCACAAAATAAAATACTGTAATCCAAAGCTAAATATTAACCCGAATTGTATTTTAAAATCTGCATTCAGTTACAAACAATTAACATTTTTGACCCACATTCATTACACAAAAGAAACCACAAAAATGTTAGCTATTGGAAATACAAATAAGCAATAAAATAAATGAAAATATTGTACCTATTACAAGCCTAGAACATTCACGAGCCCAGTCTATCAATGTGAAAACTGTTCCTATCGTGGACCTTTCAATTAATTTTCTTATATGACTTAATAAGCTTGAATTTGTTAGTGTTTTATGTTCAATGTGATTATCCTTTAAAACTAATGCGACTAATTTTTTGTTCAAACTTAAAAAAAGAAAAAAAAAAATGTGTGTGTGGGTTTGGGGGGGGGGGGGGGGGGGGGGGGGGTTATATATATATAAAATAACAACCCAAACCATAGTTAAATACTAACCCTAATACAAAACCCCAAATCTCATATCACTCTTTTAAAATTCAACCCTAACCCTTATTTTAGTTGTCAAAATCTTGTTGTTATTCATAAGGAAGCTAGCTGATAACTATTGGGAAAGATAGGACGTTCCTCTTGACATGAAAGCTAGTTAAATCGCGATAAACTAAAAAACAACTCTCAACGTAAACGGACATACAAAAAGTAAAAGTTACGCGTCTAGCAAGTGTTAGATAATTATTACAGATAATTTATAACTTTTCATAATTATATTTTATTGTTACGTAAAGGGTTCTACTTTTCCAATAAAATACATTTATCATAACCTAACAGTACATGTACCTATCTATACTCACACAAAATACCCACATTTATACCTAATACACAAAAATTAAATCATTCCCTACCTTATACACCCATTAGGCCGGATATACAAAGAATAAAACACCAAGACCATTTCAAATTTAACTTTCAAAGTAATAAGACACATGCTTAATTCGTCCCTCCTCCTAGGAAGGATGAGAGCACCTTACACCTTTGTATCATTACCACTAAACCACTTCCTAACACATTGTATTTTTGTTGAGGTTTTGTAATATTTAGTCTAGTATAAATAAGAGATCACTAGTAAGCTTTTCACACTCTTATTGCAAGTAAAAATCAAACACAAAACTCTCTCTACTCCACGCCATAACCCACAACTCATATTCCCTTTTTGAGGTGTTCATAGTTTTAATTCTAACAAAGATACAAGTGTACTAGTATTGTTATTAGTGATATCTAAGGTAGTTCAAAGTATATTTTGAAAGCTTGGGTATTATTCTAGCAAGGGTTTAATCAAGAGGAAAAACTAGGGTTTTCTAGCTAGGGTTTCAATTAGGGTTTGCTATTTGGGGATTGATTTTGTGTTCTCCATCTCCCTACACTCTTCTAAGGTCTTCATAAACCCTAATATTTTTATAATTATTCATTTCATATTTTATATACTAGTATGTTAATCACCACCTAGAGTTGTTTTCTGGATTTATAAAATATAAATGAGTATATATATGATTTGAATTTATATGTTTATATAATGAATTGATGTTAAAAATATACTAGAACACAAGAACACACTTTATATAAGTGTTGGGTAATTTATAAATTTAGTTTATAAATTAATTTGTTGAAAATTTAATTACAAAATTTATATACAAATTAATATGAGGACACTTTACTTGGACAAACATGATGGACACCATCTTTAGGACCCAAAATATGTAAGACATATGGTATAAATCAATTTAGAAGACTTGTACAAATTTAACCAAGTAATAAATTATAAAAACTAGTTTATAATTTATATATATATACGAAGTTTTAACCATTCTGTTGAGATCGAATTTTTATAAATTCTGGAAGTATTTGTATCATAAAAAGTACATATCAATAAGGAAACCAAGCATAATCAATAACTCGAAAAAAACCCAGCAATAACGAATATGTTATGATATTTTACAATAAACGATAATTTAAATAATATAAAAGTGTATATAAAAAAGTAAGTTATATAAAAACTTGCACGTTTTCAGAATCTGGTAAAAATATAAGGTATATTAGACAAGATAGTACATGTTATGAGGATTCCAAGCATATAAGAAACTCGAAAAACGAAAGCTATAACGAAGGAGATACGATTTTCGTAAGATTTAAAGTAAAACAGTAAAATCTAAATTTTTTAAATTACAGTTAGTGACACAGATTTTTATAAAAACAAGAGTAAAATAATTTGCATAGTTTGTCTCGTCGCGATTCCATACATATAAAGAACACGCGAAACGGAGTTAAAATGAGTGAGTTATGAGTTTTTAAAGATTTCGGATAAATAGAAATTATAAAACTAATTAATTTTTATAAATAATTTTCTGTAATTTTTATAAAAACAGACAATATGTTAGAAACTTAAATTGTGGTTTACGAGTATTTTCGAGTCCGTTTGGGCTATTAAAACCTTAAAAAATATTGTGGTATAATTTATATAATATTTATATACGTTTTTAACTTTATAAATATTATTTTATAAAACAATTAAACTATTTATATAATATCATTATATAATCAATAAAAATATTAAATCATGTATTATTAACAAATAATTAATGGTTGGAGAAAAATAATATTTTATTTTACGGATACATATACGTAGACATTTATTTAACAAATACGATTTAAACATTGTTTTGACTTTTCAAATTAAACAAAAGCTATTAGGTGGTGGTGTAACTCTATAACTTATGATGTTGTATTTATATTAAATACATTATACTTATACGGCCTATAATTAATTAGGTTGCATTCGGACTTCTCGAGACATTTCACTTACTTGATTTATATAATCAACACATTCACTTGAGGTGAGTTCATAGCCCATTTTTATACGATTCCAATGATTTACAATTCTCGGGGTGAGAAACATGCATTGTTTTACATTTGGACGCAAGTACACTTTAAACAAATTACGAGTTTGCCTAAGTAGCTATAACCCACTATGCCCATGAATCATGAACTGTTAATTACTGGATTATAAGCGCGAATGTTATGAATAGATCTATTTGGGATTGACATCCCCGTTTGGGTGAGTAGCGCTCACTAGTTTCGGCGGTACCGAAACGACGAATGTATACCATGTCGGAATTTGGATGTTGCGGGTTGAACATCTACACGGGCACATTATTGGCATTAAACTGCACACATACATGTTGTAGCTTCAGTGTCATGAGCTTAGTGCATTTCGTAATTACATTTTGAGATATTGTATGTGTTACATGTCTTACACTTTAAAATCTTGTGGTCCTACTTTATACATTACTTAAACCTGTTCCAACTTTATGTTGACGTTTTAAAGCATGTTTCTCTCAGGTCAATAAGGCAAGAACAATGATACATTGGTGGTCATCATTTTGGAGTCACATTATTATAAAGATTTAAGTGCATTATATTTTGGAGTATATTTTATGTATTAAAATCTTTACATTTTCAAGATGAACAAGTTAAACTTCAGGCTTTTGTAACAAACAAGTTTATTAAATCCAATGTATCATTTTTAAACGACTCATATAGAGGTCGTTCTCATATCATATGCTATTGATCTATGATGTAACACTCTCAGACCTTTTTCCGCTGCGACCCTATTTGGGGGTGTTACAGATTGGTATCTAGAGCCAAGGTTATAGAGAACCGGGTCAAATTTTTGCTTGACCTATAACCATTTTCAAACATTGCATCATACAAAAGTTTTCACGAGACATACATACACTATTTGTTGCATTAGTTGGTTATACTAGATGCTTGCATGATCTATATACTTACTTATATTATATTACGTATATTACTATACATGACTTATATATTATACTTATATAAGTTTATTTTATTGTTACAACAATCATGTCTTCATCCACAGTTACTTACACATCTATATCTTCCGATTCAGACTTACCGCCATAGGGTTTTTATTTGATGGATCCAGCTGAGTTTGAGGCACCCACCTTCACCGGACTATGTGTCTGGCCCTAAGGAGCTAGAGTAGGAACCGCTTTCTCCAGACGATGTACCTGAGCCTAAGTACCCATAATACTTGGTACCATCTGACACTGAGGTACCTGCAGCCCTATCACCGGGCTATGTTGCTGTTGGGATTAAAAGACTTCATGATGATCTTGAAGTTACTGCTGCTAAGGTTTGTGTTACGCTGGCTAATAAAGTTATTAGTGTTGTTTCATTAACTCTAATGAAAAATATGCTAAGTAGTTAGTACTGCTAGTTCATAGTTACTACTGCTAGTGTAACTTAGTACTGCAATGTAAATTTATAGTACTAGCTAGTTTACTACTGCTATATGTTAGTAACTGTGTGAAGATTGAAGAAAATATTCTAAGTCGTTAACTACTGCTTGTACACAGTTAATGCTGCTGGTGTATAAGTTACTACTGCTGGTGCTAAGTTAATGCTGCTAGTACAAAAGTTACAACTGCTCAAAGATTAAGACTGTTGAAAGAGTTTCTACTGTAAAAAGAGAATGGATAAAGACAGAAGAAAGGATAAAGATTGATTGGAGATCAAGATTACTTACGTGATAAGTATGAGTTATTTATAGAATAGATCATAGTGAATATTCTAAGTTTTAGGAATATATTGTAAATCGACTAGGACTCCTTGATTATAAAAGGTAGTCATATGGTAAGAGTTTGCTAATCTAGAAATCTTTTGTTTTGATATCGATATAGCTTCAAGGTTTTGTAACCCTAATACTAGTTAGAGTATTCGTATTAATATATTGTAGCTTGTTTGATTATCGTGTGTTATTAAATTACCCATTCTATTGCACATTCTTCTTATTGATCAAAGATTAGATTCCGCATAGTCTTTGACATATTTTACAAAGTTTCTACCATAGTTGTGTAGGATTTACCTTGCATAACTAAACCTTACACAAGCTAAGGAATTCAAGATCTATTTAAGTGGGATCAACAAGTGGTATCAGAGCTTGTTGAGAAGCTTTGAATAAAGAAGAAACTACTTTTACACACAAGGTCTGTTTGTTACAAAGAGATGGAGCAGTTAATACACACAAAACATAGCCTTTGTGTCCGCAAACAACAGTACAAATGGAACAGTTAATACTGCTCATGATGCTACAACTGCTAGCACTCAAGCTACTGCTATTAATTCAACAACAATTGACAACTTAAGTGATGTTGTCATCTGTGCTTTCTTTGCAAGTCAACCAAATAGTCCACAACTTGACAATGAGGACTTGCAACAAATTCATCCTGATGATTTAGAAGAGATGATTTAAGGTGGCAGATGGCTATGCTAACAATGAGGGCAAGGAGATTCTTGAAGAACACTAGAAGGAAGTTTTCTATGAATAGTAACTGAGAACCATAGGGTTTGATAATCCAAGTAGAGTTGTACAACTGCCA
Source organism: Tanacetum coccineum (assembly GCA_026074375.1). NCBI lineage: Eukaryota > Viridiplantae > Streptophyta > Magnoliopsida > Asterales > Asteraceae > Tanacetum > Tanacetum coccineum. The sequence continues at coordinate 37,736 of BQNB010054524.1, forward strand.
CACAAGGGGATACTTTTCAAGGGAGTGCAGGGCTCCAAGGAACCTTTACTACTAGCAGCACTAACTACTTAGCTTATATTTTAGTCTTCAACACTAAGCAGTCTTAACTTCAACTAACAGCAGTAACTTTATGCTATCAGTACTAAATTATACTAACAGTAGTAACTAGCAGTGGTAACATTATACTACTAGTACTAACCACTTAGCATAATTTCCATTATGTACCTGAGCAGTAGTAACTTCTAAGAATCCATGAAGTCTTTTAAGTCCCAACAAAAATGAACAACTGTTAAAAGACTTAAGGAAATCTAAGATAAATGCTATTACTTATAAAACAAGTTTAGAGTCTGTAGAAGCAAGACTTCTAGTTTATAAGAAAAATGAGTCTATTTATGAAGAAGATATCAATCTCTTAAAACGTGAGATTTACTTAAAAGAAGTAGCTATTACAGAGCTTAGGAGGAAGTTGGAACTGGCTCAAAAACAAAAAGATGAAATTCAACCAATAGTAGAAAAACTTGAGAATTTATCTAAAAGCTTAAGCAAACTAATAGACTGTCAGATAGTTAATAAGTGCAAAACAGGTTTAGGGTATAATGCTGTTCCACCTCCCTATACAGGAAACTTTATGCCTCTTAAACCTAATTTGGCATTCTCTGGTCTAGAAGAGTTTATGAATGAGCCTATAGTTAGTGAGCATATAGTTAAGAAGCATGTAGTTGAGACTAGTGAAGCAAAGGCTAGTGCAGACAAACCTAAGGTTGTCAGGAAGAATAATGGTGCTCCAATTATTGAGGATTGGGTGTCTGATAGTAAGGAAGAAGATATGGCTCAGGCTAAGATTCAAAAGAAAATAGTTAAACCTAGTTTTGCTAAAATAGAGTTTGTTAAATCTAAAGAGCAAGTAAAAACTCCTAGGAAAACAACTGTTAAACAAGGTAATCGTTCTATACTGATCATATAGAATTGTGGCTTGTATGTGAATATTAAACCTTGTTAAATAACATTGTTCTTATTATTATTCCGCTGCGTATACAATCTTTGTTATTTTTATTAATCCTAGATGAGTTCTAAACAAACTCGAGCTTATAACGATCTCCACAATTGGTAATCAAAATAGGAAGAGCACACATAGTCCTAGAGGAAACTAAGGAAACTGGAATAATATGATGTCTCAAAGATTAGGAAGTAATTTTGAGATGTTTAACAAAGCTTGTTATGTATGTGGAAGTTTTGATCACCTGCAGTATAATTGTAATAACCATCAAAGACAGTTTAATAATCAAAAGATGGTAAAACCAGTATGGAACTATACTCAATGGGTAAATCACCAGAATTTTTCTAGAATGACTCACCTCAGTCCTAAAAGGATCATGGTTCTAAAAGCAGTATTAATAAGGTCTGACATAGTATCACTTACTACTGCTAGACTAGTTAATAATGCTCAACCCATAACAACAATGAATAGTGCAAGACCAATGATAAATGTTTTTAATAAAGCACATTCAACTGTTAGAAGGCCCATTAACAACAAAACAACAACTAAAAATAATAATAAAAAAGTTTATACTGCTAAGCCAAAAGCAATACTTAATGCTGTTAAGGGAAAACATGTTAATACTACTAGGCCAAAAGCAGTACTTAATGCTATTAAGGTAACCCAAGCATTGCAAGATCCAAGCTGGATAGAAGCTATGCAGGATGAGCTTCTACAATTCAAATTACAGAAGGTTTGGACCCTGGTGGATTTACCAAATGGCAAAAGGCCCAT
>BQNB010054525.1:0-5000 GCA_026074375.1 Tanacetum coccineum
CCTAATGTATTGCTAATCAAATATGATACATTATTGCTCATCAGGGGCCACACGTTGTCCCTCACACCTAGCTCTGCAAACCCGGCTCTGCATGTCTGTAGATTCGTGAGAGCTGTGCTGAGCCAAGTTTGCATGTCGACCTGACTACACTTTTTATAAGGATCAACGGTTTTGTTGATCTTTAGGATGGTGTTTTCATAGAGCTCTAAGCAATCTGCCCAAGCAGCCTTCTCATGCTTGTTACGACATTTAGGGCCTAGTGTAAGAGTATGAGACGCTGCATGTTTTGCACGTTCTAAAGTGACTTTTAATAAAGCTTGTACAAAGTCTGGTTTTTGTTTGATGTGACCATAGTTCGGGTTAGTTCCCAAAAAATGCTCACAAGGTTGCGGGTGGGGTGTCTGGCTACACCAAGACGTAATTTCTGGCTTCGTGTAGCCATACACCCAAGGGGATAGAAAAAGAATTACCGCTAAAAATAAGAAGCTTTTCATCATAGAAGATGAATAATGAAAACAATGAATGAATGAGTTCTCTTAGCAAGTTGTTATGGTGAGGGAGCAAGTTAGGGTTGTGTGGTTTGTAGCATCCAGTTGGTTGTCTTATATAGAAGAGTAGTTCCATACAGGGAGACACAATATACACCAGCTTCCATTTAAAACAAAGTTGTGTATGTGCATATCCATTTCTATATTGTTCTATATATTCCTTTTCTCCAACCAATAATTCCTTCTTCAATCTAAATGTTAAGGGCTAATGACTTGAAAATGTATCTAACTTGTCATTTTTTGTTATTGTATTTAACTATCTTTTTTTTTTGTTATTGTATGTATCCAACTTGAAAATTCATCTTATTATATGTAGTCTGTTACCTCTTATTTGCAACGTTAGTCCATTTAACTAACGAACAGTTGCAACGTTAGTCCATTTAATTTTATTTTTTTCGGTTTCAGTTTACGAGCAATAATAAAAAAAATGTAAAAATTATTTTTTTTATTTCGGTTTAAGTTTAAGAGCAATAATTAAAAACAAAATTTAAAGATTAAAATTTTATAATACAGGTTTCAGTTTACGAACAATAATAAAAAAAAAAAATTTTAAATTTTTTTTATTTCGGTTTCAGTTTACGAGCAATAATAAATTTTTTTTATTAAATTTATTAAATTTTTTTAATTTCGGTTTCAGTTTACGAGCAATAATAAAAAAAAAATTTAATTATATTTTTTATTTCGGTTTAAGTTTAAGAGCAATAATTAAAAAAAAAATTTAAAAATTAAATTTTTTATTTCGGTTTCAGTTTACGAGCGATAATAAAAAAATTAAAAAAATTATTAATTTTTTTTATTTCGGTTTCAGTTTACGAGCAATAATAATAATAAAAATTTAAAATTTATTAAATTTTTTTAATTTCGGTTTCAGTTTAAGAGCAATAATAAAATTTTTTTTTAAAATTATATTTTTTATTTCGGTTTAAGTTTAAGAGCAATAATTAAGAAAAAAATTAAAAAATTTAAATTTTTTTTATACCGGTTTCAGTTTACGAGCAATAATAAAAAAAATTTAAATATTTTTTATTTCGGTTTCAGATTACGAGTAATAATAATTTTTTTTTTTTAAAATTTATTAAATTTTTTAATTTCGGTTTCAGTTTACAAGCGATAATAAAAAAATTAAAAATTATTAATTTTTTTTATTTCGGTTTCAGTTTACGAGCAATAATAAAAAAAATTTAAATTTATTAATTTTTTTTAATTCTTTTTATTATTGCTCGTAAACTGAAACGAAATAAAAAACGTGGATAGAACCCATGTAAAAATGAGTCTAAAAACGTGAATAAATTTTAAAATAACTGAAAATATATTTTTTGTAACATAACTGAATTTGAGTTAATTGCAAACAAGTCGTTAGCGATAAAGGACTATCGTTGCAACTGTTCGTTATTAAATGGACTAACGTTGCAAATGATAAAGTTAACATGACTCATATGAATAGGTCTAAAATTTCAGTTGGATAACAAAGTTGTGTATGTGCATATCCATTTCTATATTGTTCTATATATTCCTTTTCTCCAACCAATAATTCCTTCTTCAATCTAAATATTAATTTGCTTGTCATGAATTTTAAGTCTGTACAATGTATACATCATCTTTACCAATAATTATACCTTAAAAAAATTGTTCCCTCATTATCAAGTTTAGCACATTTGGTTATATATTCTTAAGTTTTGTTTCTTCTATTCTGATACTACAGGCTGTGTTCATACCAACACGTATTTGAACTTCGATTTCAAGAATATTCCCCGGGATAAAACCCTTTACCAAAAAAAAAAGTTTCGATTTCAAGAGTCTAAAGATTGTGTTTTGATTTTTCTGAAGTTATTAGTCAAAAAGTCAGGTTAGGATTAAAATAGTTTCTGCAACAATTCTATTTATTTTGTGTATAAATTGACGTGCTCTTAATTTGCATCACAGGGAGATGATAACAATTAAAGACCAACCATATTTGTAGTTGCTAATCTTTAAATCTTACAGTGGATAAGATATATGATGGTTAATGATTTTAGCATCGCGCATCGGTGTGATCCGTATAGGGTTCATGATTCGTTTGTGATTGAATTAGCGACAGAATCAAAGCTTATTTAGTACTCGCAACACATTTCAAGGATTTGGCCGTGGCTAATAGCTGAATCTCTATCGATTTAAGTTATTATAACTTGATTTTAAATTTAGAACGCCAGGTTTTTGGATTAATTAGGCAAACCTACCGATAAATGTAAGCATTATACGGAGTAGCTCGTATATGTTCAGAATTTTGGGACAAGAATTTTTTTTTGAACAGCTAATGGATTACGAAAAACTAGCAAGAGGCTAGATAATAGTACCGGGGGGGGGGGGGGGGGGGGGAGGGAAAGAGCACACATGAATAAATAAGCCACTCTATCCAATTTAAAAACGTTCTCTTACATCTAAAGGAAATCCAATTGTAAGACATTAGCTTGATGTCATTGAGAAAAAGGTCTTTGCGCGGTCGAACATGAGAGAAAGCCATGTTGTTTCTGAATTTCCATATGAACCAAATAGTGGTTTGGAAAACACATCGATAAACTTGAGTGATTATCTTAAATGGGGTGCGTATCCGCCAGTTGTATCACGTCCAGGGGGATGTCAATTGGGACATTAGAAATTTTCCACCATTTAAGAACTTGTTTCCATAAGTCAGCTGCAATCCTACAAGTGACAAAGACATGTTCTTTCGTTTCCAAATCATCATCGCACATAGGACATCTCACTGAATCAAGATCAATACCTCGATGGTCAAGATTTGTCCTAGTGGGCATTCTTCGATTCATCACTCTCAAGTGTTTGAGTTGACTTTCGAGCTGCTTGGTTCCATCTTGTCGGCATTGAGTTCTCAAAATTTTGAACTGAGGTGATATGAATTCTCATGCCCTTTACTGTGAATTTCCTTGAGGTATCGATAGTATATTCCCATGTATCCTCATCAACAGAGAGATGAATATGGCTTAAAAGACTTATGAGATTGTTTAGTTCTTCCAGTTCTGGTGTGTAACAAACTTCCCTACACCAAGCCCAACGAAAAGAGCGTTACATGAATAAATAAGCCACTCTATCCAATTTAAAAACGTTCTCTTACATCTAAAGGAAATCCAATTGTAAGACATTAGCTTGATGTCATTGAGAAAAAGGTCTCTGCGCGGTCGAACATGAGAGAAAGCCATGTTGTTTATGAATTTCCATATGGACCAAATAGTGGTTTGGACAACAATATCAAGAAACTTTGAGTGATTATCTGTAATGGGTGCGTTATCCACCAGTTGTATCACGTCCACGAGGGTGTCAATTGGGACATTAGAAATTTTCCACCATTTAAGAACTTGTTTCCATAAGTCAGTTGCAATCCTACAAGTGACAAAGACATGTTATTTCGTTTCCAAATCATCATCGCACATATGACATCTCACTGAATCAAGATCAATACCTCGATGGTCAAGATTTGTCCTAGTAGGCATTCTTCGATTCATCACTCTCCAAGTGTTGATGTTGACTTTCGAAGGGGCTGCTTGGTTCCATCTTGTCGGCATTGAGTTTTCAAAATTTTGAACTGAGGTGATATGAATTCTCATGCCCTTTACTGTGAATTTCCTTGAGGTATCGATAGTATATTCCAATGTATCCTCATCAACAGAGAGATGAAGATGGCTTAAAAGACTTATGAGATTGTTTAGTTCTTCCAGTTCTGGTGTGTAACAAACTTCCCTACACCAAACCCAACGAAAAGAAAGCCCAGGAGGATTATTAAGGCCCATTGGATCAGAACCAAAAGTCTTGGACGCCGACGCAATAATGGAGCCAGCATCAGTACCTACAGAATTTCGAACAGTAGGACTTCGGTCACAAACAAAACAGTTTTGGTTGGATTCTAAACGGTATAACCGGGGAAACGAAGTGCATAAAGGTTGTCCACCCATCCACTTGTCATGCCAAAAACTTGTGCATTCTCCATTCCCTATTTTTTTCCTAAATAAAGATGGTAGATCTACCCCTTGAGCTAAAAGATCATCTTTAAGCTTCATTATGTGGTACCATGGACCTGAGTTAGGCTTTAAAAGAGAATTGTAATGGAGACCACCCGTTGGTCCATAAATGGAACAGACTACTTTGTTCCACAATGCATTATCTTCGGTGTAAAACCTCCACCACCATTTTGTTAACATCGTTTGGTTATAAATTTTTAAACTTCCAATACCAAGGCCTCCAAAATCACGTGTAGCAATAACTTTATCCCAAGAAATCCAAGGGATTTTTTTTATCATCTGAACACCCGCCCCAAAAGAAATTTCTTCTAATGCTTTCAAGCTTGCTAATAATCTTTTTCGGGGCTTTAAAGGTGGAGAAATAGTAAACGCCCAAGCTATCAAGAACGGATTTTATGAGAGTTAAACGCCCACCATAAGAGAGAGTCGTTGATTTCCACTTAGA
>BQNB010054525.1:10000-39503 GCA_026074375.1 Tanacetum coccineum
ATGTGTTAAGCATAACTTCAAAGCAGTCAATTAATACACCCCCACCCTTACCCTTTTAACCAGTGAATCCGAATCTTTTGCCTTGTTTGTTTCGTTTTCCGACAATGAAAACATCCTCCACCGTACCATACTTCAAGAACACATCTTTCATGACTACATGATCCCAGTTAGATGGGAACCTCGTGAAGTAGTATGTTAGCGTGTTGATGGGTTCTTCTTTGTTAAGTAGCTGATTCTTGAGATGCTTGTTCTTCTTTCCGATGACCCACGTCTATTCCTTGTCACTTCCAATGTTGTTTTCCCCCATGATATTTTCTCTCTCCTTTGACCAGTGAGAGGAAAAGAATTGAAGGGTGACAATCATTTGTATCGAGAGGATTAACAATAAAAAGCGTAAAAACACAGAGAGATTAAAAAAGGTTTTTTGCTATAAGCATTTGCTTAGAACCACAAATTTTTTACATATTCAGCCCTAAAGGCTACATTTAATAATTGAAATTGTGCAATGAGATTGGCACATCTAATCGATTGGAACTAGTTATATACATGAGGTGAGTAGTTTATTCTTAGGTTACAATCAATTATTGCATATAATACTTTAACTATAACCATAGTCTAAACCCCTCAATAACAAACTTCTTATTAAATTATGTCTACACAATGGGAAGTTGCAAGAAGAAGTCAAATGATTGTCTGACAGAGCGTATCGACTCAATTAAATTACGATCTTAGGTTGTTAAAGATAGAAAACTCAAAAAATATATATATATATATATATATAAATATAGATTATATATATATATATATATATATATATATATACTATATATAAATAAGCTATATATTTATATATGCGCAATAAACAACCTTAGCCTAGTGGATTAATATCACACTCACCGTACACTCTCGTCACGTCAGCTTTCTCTCTTCACTTTAATGAACTCACTAAGAGTTACAAAACCTTTTACCCTTAATAACAACTCACATTTCAACTAAACTCACATTTCATTAAAATACCCACTTTATATAAAATATACCCTACTAAATACTCACACACATTCACAAACCAAATAAAATATAATATAAATACACACACTAATACAACTCACCTTTGTTGAAGAAAGGTGAGCCACTCACCTTACTAAACCCAACTCACGTGTGAGTTTGAGTGGGCGGAATGACACTCACCTTGTGAATTGTACTTTCTTGAGGTGAGTTCTTCTTCACTCCGTCTAGCATTAAAGGAAAGACCAACTACTTAGGCAAAACTATATGCTAACAGAATTTCGTCTTAATTAATTAAATCATTTAAACTTCTTATTTCTATTAAGAATTTAGGTAAAAAGGATAACAATAATTTTTTAAATATATCGATTTAATACGTGAACTAAAAGTATTTTATTTTCAGTAATAGACTTTCATGTTTTGTTCTATTACGTACATCAGATGATATAGGCTACCTGCTAAATCGGCTAAAACAAAATTTTTAGCATTTATTATTTTCTTTTTTAATAAGATGTTGGTGGGGTGGCTAAGGTGGCTAAACAGTTTATAAATCATTTTCAGAATTTCCTTGGTGAAAAGGATTATGTTAAATGTATTAGTGAATGCCATTTGTTATTTGAAAATAAGGTTAATAGTGAGGATGTTGCTTACATAACAAGAAAGGTCACTGATGAAAACTATTAAAGATGTAATATTTGACATCGAGTATAACAAGGCTACTGGATCAGATGGGTTTTCTTCAAAGTTCTTTAAAAACTCTTGGTCTATTTTTAGTGAGATAGTTTGTAAGGGTGTTAAAGCGTTCTTTGATAAAATGAAGTTGCTAAAAGTGATAAATGCTACCTTGATTTCTCTTATTCCTAAAATCCATAAATCCAAGAGTTTTTTATTATAAGCCAATAGCTTGTTGTAATATCCTATATAAGTGTATTACTAAAATAATCACTAATAGGCTTAAAACTGTTTTGCACAAGCTTGTTGATCCTAATCAAAGTGCCTGTATACTAGGGAGAAATTTCACTGATAACATTCTTCTTACTCAAGAGGTGTTAAAATGTAAAATTATAAAAGTGAGAAACAGAAATGTGTCTTTAAGATAGATCTTCAAAAAGGCTTATGACACCATGAATTGAGAGTTTTTGGAAGAAGCTTTAAATTATTTTAGAATTGCTGAGAAAATGACAAAAAGGATTATGCTTTGTGTCACTTCCCCCTCTTTCTCAAACTGAGTAAATGGTGAAAGAGTTGGGTTTTTAAAGTTAGTAGGGGCTTAAGACATGATGACCCAATGTCTCCATACCTTTTTACCTTGGTTATGGAGATATTAAATCTCATTTTGAAGCAGAAAATTAAGGAGAATGGGAGATATCATGTGAATTATTCTGAGATAAAGCTAACTTATTTGTTTTTTTTTGGATAAAGGGTTTTCTCGGTTAATTTATTACTAAAAAAAGATCCAGTACAACGGATGTGGGTGAATCCCATATCTCAGCCGGTTACATAGGTGGAAGCTAAAATAACAAGCATAACTACTCCAAAGGAGAATACGACTATAACAAGATTACAATTGACTCAAAAACATCAAATCTATTTCTCCTTCCGACCACAGACCGTGATATCTAACTCATCACAAACAGCCTAAAGGTTTTCAGACATATCATGACTTTCAGAAAGATCATTATTATACGGGTAGTAATCATCATCCCGTTTTGTTATCCTCCATTGTTCCAACAAGCTATTAGTACTATATCCACTATTAACGCTACGTTTTAAACATGTTGATGCCATAAAAACTGCTCGATCATCGACCACATCCTCAACTTCACTATCACTATCCACATTTATCGTTGATACAACCTTAGATAACGGCTTCCCCTTATCATCTACGAGTGTAAGTTTCCCATCAGTGATTTGTCTTTCTATTTTATCAATTCTTTCATCTATAAGGGTAGTACTAGTACTATTAGATGCCACATTAAAGAATCCGTGATCATACTAAAACACGTCAGAACTAGGCCCCTTCCCAACCGACTTTGAATGCCCCTTATTTGTACCCAAGTAATCATCTTTTTCAACCGAATTAAGAAATCAAAAGGGTTTGAATCACTAACCTCTTTACTAGCTACCACAACTTACTTCATTTGACCACTAGAGCTGACATTAGTCCTATTAGAGACATGTCTATAAACTTGTTTAATTGGTTTAAAAGCCACCTTTAGACCAACCTAAACACCTCTAGTAACTTATCTAGGATTCTTAAAAGTTCTTCTCCACATCCGAGACGATATTCTTAGGACACTCATCCCGAACGTGACCAAATACCTTGCAACTCGAACACCTGAGAGGTTTTCACTCATACTCAACACGAATAATATACATATTGAACCCCTCACCAACAAGTTTAGGCATAGCTACAATGATAGTATCTTTCAACTCCACATTGGCCCGTAGCTCAATCATTGCTCTAGCATAACTTGAGCTACCCCATGATTGCACGCACATGTCAGATATATAAGAGTCAAGCATAAAGGGAGTACCAAGTTTAGTAGCAATGACACTAAATCCATCCTCGCTAAATGCCATCATAGGGATACAATGGAACTTAAACCAAACCAGAACATTACCAACATCTTCTTTTAATAGGTTCATGATAACATCAAATATTTGATACTTTTTAGTGTCAATTTTCTCCTAAAATACTTGCAATTGTCTTATAAATACTTGAATTCGATACTTTTACGGTTATTTCATTGTTTTCAGGTAAAATACAAGTATGTAACAAGAAACATGGGAAAAGGACCAAAAAATGAAGAAAACACAAATTCTTACGAGACTTTACGGCGTAACCCTACGATAGTGTTACGCCGTAACCTATTCAAGGCAAGACACATCACCCAACAAGATTACAGCGTAATCTCACGTAAGGTTTATTTTGTAACATTATTATTATGGAAGGATGAGTCATCTGAGTCAGTATTATGGCGTAACGTGGAAACTTGATTATGCCATAACATCCTTTAAGCTTGCAAGATGGAAAGTGCACGTCATCAGTTTATGGCGTAAACCTCTAAAAGGTTACGCCGTAACATATTCAAAATATATAAATAGAGGCCTCATTCAGCTACTTTATCATCAACCATCCTACCACAAATCTAAGGGTGATCAACGCCTCCATAGCTCAAAGAATTCCATAGGAAGTCTAAGGGAGATCACACTTAAACTTACTTTTATATTTAACCATTCATAAACAACTTCTGCAAGAATTATGAGTTTTCCATCCATGATTATCTTTATTAATTCTTGCTTTGTTGTTGCTATGAGCGGCTAAGCACTTCAAGTGCTGGCCTAGTCATGAATTTACTATTGTTATAATATTCGTTTCCTGTTAGATCTTGGTTTCGTTGGATATCCTTTTGACTATCGTGTAACCCTGGGCTTTGGTAGTATTACAGGTGGTTTAGATCATGTTAATCCTATTATTAGATTACCACTTGAACATGGGATTAACAGGGTACTAAGGTTGGGTGATCATCCTAACCCTAGTGTAGGAACTAACCTTGTTACTGCCTATATCACCTATTATACTTAAAAAGCAAAGGAACTCTTTCAGAGAGGGTTAATAATCTGCATAGATTATTAGACTAGTTCTTGGGATAGTTGGGATTAATCACTATGACCTGGTTGCCCTACCTTCTTGACTTTCAGGGGATTCGGGATCGCAAGAATTATAAGGCAGACTAAATATATCTATTCAGGTCTGTCGACTTTAGAAACCACTAATGAAACCATGATGTAACATTACACTGGATAACATAATTATAACGGTGGTAATGAAATGGCTAGGCTAGCACGATTTTCTCCATGATTACTTCTATCTCTTTTACTTTTCACATTTTTACTTTCTTGTTAATCTCAAAATCAATCTTAAAATCATTTTTAAACGTGACAATTCAAATTAAAACTAATTGACACTTAGCACTTGGGACGACCTCAGATTTACCATCTCTATACTACTCACGGTCGGGTTCTCTGCCCGTTAGTGCGTTTGTCAGGTGAATCGAGTTTTATAAATTTAAAACTTGAATAAAATATATTTTAAAATAAAATACGCATCAAATTTTTGGCGCCGCTGTCTGGGAGCTGAAAATTAGTAATAATTTGAATTTTTGTATATATTGTATTCTTTTGTAAATATATTCTGCAAGTTTTTCTCGTAAATTTTCAGATATGGGTGATGATGTAGATATCAACACACTCACCATAGAGCAGTACCTGGCTTTAATTCAAGATAACAATAGACCAGGCATAGTGAAACCCAAGATTGGCAATGACGTCAAATTCGAGATAAATATCAACTTTATGAGGGAATTAAGACGCAAACTTTTTGCAGGTACAGATGATGAAGATGCCCACAAACATGTGCGGAGGGTATTAGAGATCGTAGATATTTTCCACTTCCTTGATGTCACTTACGATGCCGTTATGCTTAGAGTATTTCCTATTATCCTTAAGGGGCGGGCCTTGAGGTGGAAAAAAGGCTTTCAGTAGGAATGATCAATACTTGGGATCTTCTTGAGAAAGAGTTCATCAGGCAATATTGTTCACCTTTTAAAACTGCCAAGAAATTATAAGAGATTCACAATTTCATTACTCTGATGACACCAACTCAAGCCCTTAAATCAATACAAGTCATGACAGATCATTCACATAATTGGTAAGATGAAACAACCACTAAGGAAAAAATCAATGACGACCCAGATAACATTGATGACCTTCAAGAAAGTTTCAAAGAGGCACATCCTACCAAGGAATGTCCTCTTAAAAAAAGGACGAGGCAGTTGAGCAGAGTAAGTATATGAGATCCTTAGAGGAAACCATCATCAAATTATGTGAAGAATCAATTAAAAAACACGATGCAGATGATGAATGGATTAGGAAGTCCATCGAAAACACAAAATCAAACATAAGGGTACTTAAAACTACAACAAAGAACCTACAGGAAAAAGCTTATCAATTAACCCAGACAGTCCTCATTGATACAGGTGAAAAAGTCAAGGCAAGAACGACAATGGGTAAGGAAAGCGAGAAGGGGCCGGTTCCTCATAACTTACCAGTTGTTCAAACTTATGCATCGTCCATACCATTTCTAGGACATTTGAAGGAACAAATAGTTAGCCCTTACAAAACTCACAAAACTGTTTGCATGATTGAAAATCCTGGGGAAGTTCATAAACTGAAGGCTCAAGAGGATGAAGGGGACATGTATGTCGGTTGGGACATTATAGTCGAGGATATAGAAAGGCTTAGGAAATTTATCATACCTACCATACACACTTTACCTAATCTTGAACCTGTAGTGAAACCATATATGTCACTAGGACCATTCCATGATAAGGAGAAAATTATAAGGGAAGTGGAACAGGATTATGATATCCCTCTACATGATGGCGTGATACAACCTTTGGCCCCTCAGATAGTTTACGTCACACCGCACGATGATGATTATGTAGCACCGACTACTAGTCCTACTTTGGATATGCAATTGAATGAATTCGGGAAAGAGTGTTTTGATATTACCAGGGTTTCCGAAATGGCAAATAGTAACCCTGTTAAAGATAAAAAGGAGCTCTCAGATATAATAAAGACATCTGATTTTGAGACCTTCATTCAGAAATTATTACACCAAATAAGCCAATCATCACACGAAACCAGCAAGATAAAAAGGAAAATGAAATCTCATCAGTGGAATGGTACTAATTTATCGTTTCCCTACCAAGTGGTAAATTTACACCCTTATGGTGTTTACTGCTACTCTCACTCACACTTGATTTCAAGTGAGGGGAGGAACACCTTATTATTTGGCAAATAAGGGTGGAGTCAAGCTCGCGACTCAAACAAAAACAAGCGCTTCATGGGAGGCACCCATGCCTATCTTTTTATGTTTCATCTATGCATATTAGTTGGGTTGTTTGTTTCTAGCTTTGTTTAATAGGTTCCAACAGCTAGGAGGCAAATGTCGAAACCGACTCGACCCGTAATTGTGTGGTAACAATGAAGTTAGGTTATTAAAAAAAAAAAAAAAAATTTTTTTTTTTTTAATATTGTGTTCTTCTTAGGACTTGTGTTAAGATCCGCAATTAACGTTGGTATTCATAGTCAGTGTCTCTCACATAGTTGATTTGGATTTATTCAAGTTAGCTATTGTCTTACAAAGGCTATATAGATCCAAACATGAGGACCTACAAGTGGTATCAGAGCTAATAGAGGGACTCTAAGTAAGAAGAATCACTTGAACCATAAACAAACGCTTACTTTTAGATATTTACAAATGTCTCAACCTGCTAATGATGAGTTCTCTCAACATCTCAGTGATGATGAAGCATCAAACCATGAAGATGCATCAGACACTGGTGCTGCACTACATAACAATAAAGTGATTTCTCAAAGCAAACTAGCTATCATCAATATCAAAATCCTAATTTCTAAAGAAAAGTGGATGTATTGATATTGGGATAAGGAGAATTTGGGGGGGTACATTACGCCTTGAGTACATTGATAATGATGTTTGGAAGGTAATTCAGAATGGAAACTCCAATAAGAGAATTTCAACTGGAAAGGATGGGGGTTTTGAATACATTCCACAGTAACTGTGCTAGAAATTCAAGTTGTTGAAAAGGAAAGGAAGGCTAAGAATATTTTGTTGATGGCCATTCCCAGAAAACATATGAGAAGATTTCATGGAATGGATGATGCAAAAGAAATCTGGGAAGCCATCAGAACTAGGTTTGGTGGTAATGCAAATTCAAAGAAAATGCAAAAGGCTGTTTTCAAACAACAGTTTGAAGCATTTACAATATCCAGTTCAGAAGGGTTAGAAAAGGGATATGACAGATTCTAACAATTACTTTCATAGTTGGAAGCTCATGGTGCTGAAGTATCAACTGAGGATGCAAATCATAAGTTTCTCAGATCTTTGCCCCCAGCATGGTCTAATCTGGCAATGACTATGAGAACTAAACCAGATGTTGACACTTTATCTATTGATGATTTGTACAATAACCTTAGGGTTTTTGAGCAGGAAATCCAAGGTGCCTCAAAAACATTTTCAAGTGCTCAAAATGTTGCTTTTGTTTCACAAAGCAAAAGCAGCACTAATAAGGTTAAGTCTGGTTTTACTGGTGCCTACAGTACTTGCACTCCTTCTACTTCTTCAACCAATATTCCAGAAAAAGAAGCTCTTGCTGGTTTTGCTGATGAAGTTATTTATTCCCTCTTTGCCAAACAATCAGAGGACTAGGACTTGCTTCATGAAGACCTGGAACAGATTGATGACTTAGACATTGAAGAGATGGACATAATGGGTCAGTCGCAATGATTGCTATTCGATTGAAGGGTTTTATAAGAAAACAGGAAGGAGATGTTCGTGTGATGGAAAAAGCACTGTGGTTTGACAAAAGAAGCTTGAATGCTTCAATTGTCACAACACTGGTCACTTTGCTAGGGAATGTACAGCAAAGGGGACACATGATGGAAAGAAGAAGAGAGACTCTTTTTATCAACACCAAGAAGCTGGAAAGCAAGAGAAGAATCAGATGGGCTTGCTGACAATGGATGATGGTATTGTCAATTGGGGAGAACATACTAAAGATGAAGAGACAAATCATGCACTCATGGCTATCAGCTCTAGTAGTGAGGTATCTTTATGTTCTAAAACTTGCATTGATTCATACAATACCCTTAAAACACTGTGTGATGAACAAATGAATCAGTTAGGTGATCAAGAAGCACAAATACTTGCCTATAGGCAAGCTGTTACGAAACTAGAAGCTCAACTTGTTACTTTTCAAAAAATAGCAACTTTCTCTAAATGAAAAGCTTACATTTCAGGCAAATGAAATATATGAAAAAGATGAATAAAGCTTAAAAAATATAAGAGAATTTGAAATGAAAGCTGTAAAAGAAAGGAAACAATCACAGAAAACATTTAGATAGATTCATGGAAAGATTTTCCAGATTCTTTGGGAGATTAATTTAATTCTGGCATGAGTTCAAGTAGTGTAAAATTGGCTTAGGTATGATAATAACAATTCAACAAGGATGGTTCTAGTTATGAGGAAGAAATGAATTTTTCTGTTTTTAATTGTACAGAAAAGGACTCAGTTGGGAAACCTTTGTACAGTAGATTTACAAAAACTAATGATTTTAAAGGTGTTCCACATCTCTTAAGTGGAGATTATACTCTAAACCACAAGAAGAAATTGATGAGTCCCCGTTGTATGTTTATGATAAAAAGGGACCCCAAGAGCCTTAAACCCAGTGTATCAGATGATAGATCCAGTGAATATTCTACCTGTCAATCTAATGACAGTGCAGGATCTATTAGAACTTCCTCTGTACATTCTGTTGATCTTGAATCTAAGATTTCCAGAGTACCTCAAGAAGTGTATGTGTCTAAACATACTACAACACAAATGAAAAAGGTGTGTCTACCCCAAAATCAAAAGAGGTTGAACCTAGTTGTGTCGCACACATAAAAACTCCTAGGCAACCTATCAAAAATCAAGAAAAAACCACCTTTATGTTAACAGGAAAGAATTGAATGCTATGATGGTAGAGAACTAGGGAAAGTACTCTTCAACAAAGAAGAAATGTTTTGTTTGTGGTAGTCTATGCCATTTGATCAAAGATTGTGACTATTATGAAAAGAAAATGGCAAGAGAGGCTGGGTTTAAGAAACAAAGGGTTTTTAATACTGGTAACATGGTGGCAAAACCAGTATGGACTAATGATGACAGGATTAATCATGATAATCAATTTGTTCCTAGACTAGTACAACTTAATGCTGGTAGGCCAAACATTAATTCTGTTAGGCCTAATATCAATACTGGTAGGACAAATATTAATTCTGTTAGGCCTTATGTTAATACTGTTAGATAAATCTAGACAGCCTTGTACTACCAGACCTCAAACAACTTTATTCCTTAAAGACCACAGGTGGATTCTTTTTAATCAAGAAGGAATTTTATAAATCACATTCATCTGTAAGCAGACCTTGCAAAAAATACAGCACAAATGTCTCATTCTCATGCTGTAAAGGGAAATTGGGGATCTGCTGTTAAGACCTCAGCAGGTTATAATTGGAGAACCACTAGACCAAACTCCAATTGTAATGGTGGACCAACTTTTATTAGAACTGTGATACGGAAAGTCAAAGCAGACCCAAGCTTAGTACAGGCCTGGGTCCCTAAGAGAAACTAATTTCTTTTTTTAACTAAATTCTGGCTTAAGTAGTATTAATTCTGGTAGTTAGTAGTATTAATTCGGGTAGTTAGTTTAAGTTAAATCTGGTATTATACAAACTCCCGCAGCATGTTTTTCTTTGTTTTAGACTAATTCTTGCAGGAATAGCATGGATTTGCAGCTGTAAGGAAGTGTTGATAAGTCTTTGTTTGTAAGTCTTCAGGTACATTACATTACTTCTGGGTTGAAAAAGAGTTAATTCAGGTTAAAACATATTTAATTTTGGTTGACCAAAGTTAAGTCTGGTAGTGTTAACTTTAATTCTGGTAGCTTACCGTTAGTGTTGGTTGCGGGAAAATTGACTTTTGCTGTTTAAACGCTGTTTAAATGTTATCGTTACAGATTTTTATGACGCTATTGTCGTTAACAAAAAAGCATATATATAGATAAAGTTTGATTTCTCTTTCATACTTATCTTTTATTTGCTATCTCCTCTTATCAAAGTAAAAATCTTCTTTATCTTTACAAAGGATATATTCAATTTTCTTTTTACCAGCATCTTGCACCTCACTCGTAACTAAACCACAGTAATTTTTTAGTCCACATCACATACCTTTTATGCAATTTCAATCATGGCTCAATTAAAATACTATGACAAACATAATCAAGTGGGGTTTTTTAGGCGCAAGCCTGACGAAAGTGCAGGGTTTGCAGAGATAGTGGATTTTCTAAGAGGTTCCAACCTCAGGTATGCTTTAACTACTAATCCTACTATCTATGATTCCCTAGTGAAACAGTTTGGCAGATGCTACATGCCAAAACTCTTGGCTGATGGACTTCTAGAGTTAAAGCAACTATTGGATACTATTGTAGTATACAATCACTGAGGCATCTATAGAAGTAAGCTTCAATTAGCAGATGCTTCAGGGATTACCATGTTACCAAACAATAAGATTTTTGAGGGGATGGGGCATACTTACTGATGGATCTTTTACCTTCTGGAAAAGCTTTTTCACACCTCAATAGAGATTCTTAGTTCACCATATTTTACATTGTATAAGCTCAAAAAGTGGTGGATGAGATCAATTTAGTAGCAATATTGCTACTGCCTTGATTTGTTCTTTCTATGGCAGTGTTTATAATTTTTTCAAAAACTAATTTTGATGCCATTGGTAGGGCCAAATTGAAAAGCAAAATAAGAGTTTTGATGTATCCTCGTTTTCTACAAATGATTTTGGATATACAAACTAAAAACAAAACACCCTTATCTAGTTGTGACCTGACTAAAAAGATTTTTAGAAACATTGAAAAGGGGGTTGTAGAGGGTACCTAAGACCTTGTTGCCTGCCTATGTTATTCTATTGCTAAGCCAGTGCAGGGACAAGAAGCTCTATCTATCACTCAACCTCAACCATCATCTAGAGTGGTACCACCAACACCACCTATAACGCAACCTATACCATCTGAAGCCACAACTATTCTACCTCTATCTCAACCTGCACCACTTATACCTATTGCTGAAACTACTACTGCATCCCCCTCACCTACACCTTCACCCTGCCCCACATAAACCAATAGAGCATACCTTTGAACAACCATCATCTGACCAACGACCTCCTACACCTAGACAAGAAGCTACAACTTCCTAGTTAATGACAAGGATTAATGACTTGGAGAAGCAGCTCAAGGAAACCAAACAGACATTTAGGAAGGCTATCCTTACTTTAGTAGAAAGAGTAAAGACTTTAGAGGTTGCTTTGAAGAGAAAGACCAAGAGGGTTCTTTTGTCTGATTCTGAAGAGGAAGAAACAGAGGCTCAGGGGAGGAAGTTTCATGATTTAGATCCTCTGGTTTCTTTGGTACAAGAGCTTGTTACTCCCTCAAAGACTCCCTCAAAGACTGTCAATGCTTCAGGGGAGGAACAAGTTGAAGACATAAGCCCTACAACTCTAGAAGCTGCTGCAATCTTAACAAAAGTTCATAAGATCAAGTCAGTTGACAAAGGAAAGAGATACAAGAGAAGGAAGAGTTCAAAAGAATTTGCTG
Organism: Tanacetum coccineum; assembly: GCA_026074375.1. NCBI lineage: Eukaryota > Viridiplantae > Streptophyta > Magnoliopsida > Asterales > Asteraceae > Tanacetum > Tanacetum coccineum. Next base: position 22,292 of record BQNB010054525.1, read on the forward strand.
GTACTGGTTTGGACTTTGAAGAAGTTAAGTCTGCCTTTGAAAAAGTTAGTACTGGTGGCATTGAAGTTAGTTCTGGTATTGAAGAGATTAATACTGGCAGTTTGGATGTTAATACTGGCATTGATCCAGTTACTACTGATAGCATAAGAGTCTCAGTACCTTCTCCAGACAGAGGTAGAAGAGAAGGAAAGGCTCCTATGATAGAAGAAGAAGAGACTCAAGCTTCTAGAAAGACAAAAGAACAAATTCTTCAAGAAGAAGCAGGACTTGCTAAAGCTATCAGATTAGATGCTTTAGAAAAAGCTTTGGAAAAGGAAGAAGTGGCCAAACAAGTTCATTTGGATTCACTTCTAGCTCAAAGGATGGCTGAAGAGCAAGAATTAACAGAGGAACAAAAGAAAAGGAAGGCTCAAGTTCAGTTTGAAGCTCAATCGTATACTAAAGAAGATTGGGACACTATTAGAGCAAAGCTTGAAGCAAATGCAGAATTGAAGGAGAGTGTGCTTGGAAAGGATCTTACTGTTGAAGATTATGCAAAAAGGATGGTAGAGTTGGTAAATCAAAGAAGAAAACACTTTGCAGAGGAAAGAGCTAGAGCAAAAAGGAATAAGCCTATGACTCAAACACAGCTCATGAACTATATGTCAAACTTTCTAAAGAATCAAGGGACATGGAAGTTGAATTTTGAAGAAGTGAAAGCAGAATTTGAAAATTTGGTTAAGCAATTGGATACCTATGTCCCTATGAACTTTGAAGCAACAAAGGAAAGTTTGAAGAGATTTGGTGAAGAGCTTCAAACTAAAAACATGACATAAGAAACTAAAGTTTGATGAATGAAGGTACTCAACAAACAGAGGAGAAGGATTGAAGAAGACAACGATGAATAAGCCATACAAGAAGACTAAAGAGGAGAAAACAGATAAACAAGGAAAGGATTAATATAAAGACCATGATAGGGATGAATTTGAAGATTTAGATGAAGCTAATGAAAAAGATGATTCTACTTCAGGTACTAAAATTCCCATTAATCCTATTCTTGTAGCCACAAAATCACCCAGTATACCCAATTACAAGGATCATAAGCAAGGGAAGGAAGGTGTTATACCAGATTGTAAGAGAGATAGAACTGATATGGTTTAACATAAGCTTTCGGAGCAATACTGACTGACATATCAAAGTTGATCTTACAGAGCTTTACAGGATTGTCATGAGAAGAAACATGGTTTGAATGAGCCAGAGATGAATTTGAAAGGTACTTTAGGAATATTTGAAGAACATGTTTAAAGAACCCCTCAGTACAGATTTAATTTGGAGTTTGTCAGGTCAACAAAGGATAATTTGTTGGAGATATTATGATGCTTGTAGAGTACATTGTTTGAACTTGGAGTCTACAGATATTTTTATGCTAATAGAGAGAAAGTATCCTTTGTCTGCTGAAGTATGCAAAGCTATGTTGGACAAGAAACTTCAAGGAGGAAAACTCATATGAGATGTTATAAACTGTTTGAAATGATGGAGAAGCAAAGCTGGTATTAGAAAATATAGGATTATTGAGTTAGATATCTAGAATGGGAGATGAGGAGAACAACACGTCGGTGGAGGTGACTATGACACCATCAACAATTAAATGGTATCAGTCCACCGTCTAACATGCATAAGGACTGCTAGTCCCCCCCCACCCCCCCACCCCCCTCCCCCCCCCCCCCCCCCCCAAGGATCAAACGACTCTGGTAAAGACTTCTCAAATCCGTTAATGGCTGATAATTTTGCCAAAAATTGTATGGTTATCAACTCACCATATCTATGTTTGTAAAGAGTTGGCTAGCCCACAAGTTTATGGATTGTGGTAAAGGCTGTGGAAAAACCATAACTAGTCCATGAGATTATGGCTTATGGTAAAGACAAATTGCAAATCCATATTAGATGGTTGACACTTTACCAAAAAGTGGATGGTACATCAACTCACCAAGTTTCATGTACAAAGAGTTGATATGGTAATCAATCCACCATGGAATTTACCTTTTCTAGGTGCCAAAGGATTGACTAGCCCTGAGCAAACGGCTACAGGTAAAGGCATATCAAATCCGTTCATGGCTATAATGGTTTGCCAAAAACCATATGGTATTCAACTCACCAATGTTTCATGTACTGAGAGTTGAAATGGTTTTCAGTCGACCATAGACATGCACCTTTCTGGTGGCCAAAGGACTGACTACTCCAGAGTTAATGGCTAACTGGTAAAGAGACATCAAATCCATTTAAAGTTTCAATGATTCACCTCTCACATGAGTTAACACACATGGAAGTGATGAGAATAGTCTAAAACTATATGATTTGATGTATATATAGTCAATGTAGCTGTTTAAGTATTGCTGATATGAAGTGTTGCTGAAAGATGTTGAAGAATATTTGCTGCAATGATCCAAATAGAGTGATTTGAAGAATTGCAGCTCAAGGAATAATTTGAAGAGTTTTGTTTACAAACATCCTTAGGAAGCTCAAATTAAAGACTCTTAAGAACTTGAAGTTCACAAGTGAAGATCAAGATTAGGGAGGATTATTGGGAAATATATTGTAAAAGACATAATACTGGTAGTATAACAGTTAAGTCTGGCAGTACTTAGTTAGTTCTGGCAGTACTAAGTTAAGTCTGGCAGTACTATGGTTAGTATTGGTAGAGTGGCAGTACTATAGTTAGTAATGGTAGTGTTTAGTTAAGTCCATTTATGTAACAAAATAGTGATAATAGTTATCTTAGAGATATTTTAGGAGATATCTTAGGAAAGGATATGCATTATCCTTTCACATGTTTTGAAAAGCCTTTTAGGGTTTCCTTGGTGTATAAAAGAAACCCTACGACATAGAGTTTTATATAACAAATAGTAGCATTGAAGCTTAATAGAAATCAATAGAAAAGTTAGTATTATATTGTGTTCTTCTTAATACTTGTGTTAAGATTCCGCATTAACACTTGGTATTCATAGTTAGTGTCCCACACATAGTTGATTTGGATTTATTCAAGTTAGCTATTGTCTTACAAAGGCTATATAGATCCAAACACGAGGACCTACAATATGATATGGGAAAACTATAAGAATATCCAAGGTAAGGCCAAAGAATGATGGTATGATTATTGGTTAAAAGAGGACGAAAAACAAGAAAATAAAGATAAGAAATATGATCCACCTATGGTTCACATGGAAACTTTTTAAAATAACCAGATATTCGTTTGATAATGAGAATAGCTTCATTTGTGTTACCGACAAAAAAAAGACGCCTTGTCTTTGGGACGAGAGAACAGATCACAATTTAGAAAAATGATCCGACAAGAAATGAACCAAGGAGAAGATACCCATGACAAAACGTAGAGTGGGCATGAGTCTAACTTAAAGACTCGTTAATAAACAAAAGTGCTTGTCGGGAGACAACCCGTCTTTTATCTATAAATTTCATTTCTCTGCATATTAGTTGGTTTGCATGTTTTACTTTGTTTTGCAGTTTATGCAGCTAGGAGGCATACTTTCGAGACGAATTGACCATATTGCAGGGTAGTTTGTTGAGTTAGACATCGTTACGGTAGCATTGATACTGTAGCAGCAATTACTCTGTAATCATATCAATTACGGCGTAAACCTTAATGGTTATGCCGTAAACTGGTAAACCAAAATTTTTAATTATCACATGATTATGGCGTAACCACCTAGGTTACGCCGTGACCTTTTTCTGAAAAACCTCAAAATTAAGTTTTAACATACTGCTAAACCTTGTATATCTAAATGAACTTTGTGGGTATGTTCTCTAGAAACCCTCACGAGACTTCACTCGTCTACTTGGGCCACGAAGTGGTTTAAAAGGCTTGTTGCATATGCTAAATGCAACCGTGATTCCTACGAAAGTTAGTTAGGTTTGTATATTTATTATTAAACGATTTTATGCTATTAATTCATTTTAGTGATCATAAGGGAAAATGAGCTTTGCTCACGATGGAGATTTTCTGGATTCTCCACCGGATTATTACATTTTATATGTCCAGAAGCAATGCTTAAAGGAGTTTTTTGTTCTAATTCTACTCTTCCTGTTTATTTTATTTCCTTAAATATACAATAGGGACATTGTACAAAACAAGTGGGAGGATGGGAGTAGAATTATCACTTGACATATTCTTGCCTTCGATTTTCTAGTTTTCTTTGAAAAATGGTGCTGATTTTAAAATTTTTGACATGTTTTTCTTACTAAACTAGAATTAATCTTTGCCGAATGCACATTACCCTTTATTATTACTTGGTGAGGTTTAAGCCGAATGTTCCATTTTCATCTCATTATACAAAAATCCACCAAAATATTAAGTGTGCCAGTAGTATTGTAGACTTTAGAACTTGGTCTGTACATCATTTTGAGACCTAATTGATTAGTAGGAATAAATGGTTCGAGAAGGAAACTTTTAGGAATTCACCCAAATAAGCCTATATGTGTGTGTTTATCGACTTGTTACACTAACTTGTCGACCTCTCGTGTAAAAACCCTTTCGTTGCACTCATCATTAGTGCAAGATACCCCTAGATCACCCTTGTTGAGCCAAACTATGTTTTCACCCAATATTATATGTTTCGTTACACCATTTTTCCTTAGCCAACCCTGTAGTCTATATATATCTTTGTGTTGAAATTTATGGCTACCTAAGTCCATGGTTCAGGAAAATGGTTCGAAGATTGGCACTTTCGTTGAAGACATATTATTATGATCATGGAAGACCCCTCGGTATTATCACTTTCGATACTATTTATCTCAAGTGGGGGGGGGGGGATAAGCCACCTAGTGATTATAGGGATGGTGCAACTATAAGCCATCCAATGTATAAAGGTAGTGCAACTATAAGCCACCTTGTGAAGAATGGGTTAGCACGCTCCGCAAAATCTCATTATTAGCTAACCCATTATGATGATATGATTAGATTTTCGCACTTGAAGACTTGGACTATAGATGAACAGTAGCCGGTTATGGATACCTTAGATTATATATGACTATTTGTTTTGTGTTTTTATTTTAGCACCAATTAAATGTGTATCTCATGTCTATCCTAACCCTTATATCACCCAATAAACCTGTGTTATGTCACCCATGTTTCCTTTAAGAATTATTTAGACCCTAACTCTAACTGGTACAGATTTGTGTACTCTCTAAGCTTATGATAGAATACATGCTATGACTGTGTAGATGAGCGATCACCCTGAAAATGAACACTTAGACTAGTTGAGAGTTGAGTGATTTTTGATCCCCTTTTCGTAAGGTGTTCGGCTTTGATGTTTCTAGCATAAGTCTTTTATAGATTCATTCCTTTGAGTTAAATCAGAGAAATCTTTTTATAAACTGTTCTAACAGGTCTACTTGAGGGCAAGCAGAAGTCAAGTGGGGGGATATTTGATAACATCAAATATTTGATACTTTTCAGTGTCAATTTTCCCCTAAAAATACTTGCAATTGTCTTATAAATACTTAAATTCGATACTTTTATGGTTATTTTGTTGTTTTCTAGTAAAATGCAAGTATGTGACAATAAACACGGGAAAAGGACCAAAAAATAAAGAAAACACGGATTCTTATGAGACTTAACCCCTACGATAGTGTTACGCCGTAACCTATTCAAGGCAAGATATGTCACCCAACAAGATTACGGCGTAACCTCACGTAAGGTTTACGCCGTAACATTATTATTATGGAAGGATGAGTCATCTGAGTTAGCATTACGGCGGTGTAATGTGGACACTTGATTACGCCATAACATCCTTAAAGCCTGCAAGATGGAAAGTGCACGTCAACAGTTTACGGCATAAACCTCTAAAGGTTACGCCGTAACATATTCGAAATATATAAATAGAGGCCTCATTCAACCATTTTATCATCAACCATCCTACCACAAATCTAAGGGGTGATCAAGGCCTTCTTAGCTCAAAGAATTCCATAAGAAGTCTAAGGGTGATCACACTTAAACTTACTTTTGTATTTAATCATTCATAAACAACTTTTGTAAGAATTATGAGTTTTCCATCCATGATTATCTTTATTAATTCTTGCTTTGTTGTTGCTATGAGCGGCTAAGCACTTCAAGTGCTGGCATAGTCATGAATTTACTATTGTTATAATATTCATTTTTGGTTAGATCTTGGTTTTGTTCGATATCCTTTTGACTATCGTGTAACCCTGGGTTTTGGTAGTATTGCGAGTGGTTTAGATCATGTTAATCCTGTTATTAGATTACCACTTGAACGTGGGATTAGCAGTGTACTAGGGTTGGGTGATCATCCTAACCCTAGTGTAGGAACTAACCCTGTTACCGCCTATATCACCTAATATACTTAAAAATCACAGGAACTCTTTCAGAGAGGGTTAATAATCTGCATAGATATTTGACTAGTTCTTGAGATAGTTGGGATTAATCACTATGACCTAGTTGCCCTACCTTCGTGACTTTCAGGGGATTTGGGATCGCATGAATTATAGGGCAGACTAAAGATATCTATTCAGGTCTGTGGACTTTAGAAACCACTAATGAAACCATGATGTAACATTGCACAAGATAACATAATTATAATGGTGGTAATGAAATGGCTAGGCTAGCACGCTTTTCTCCCTGATTACTTCTATCTCTTTTACTTTTCGCATTTTTACTTTCTTGTTAATCTCAAAATCAATCTTAAAATCATTTTCAAACGTGACAATTCAAATTAAAACTAATTGACACTTAGCTCTTGGGACGACCTCGGATTTACCATCACTACACTACTCACGATCGGGTTCTCTGCCCGTTAGTGCGTTTGTCAGGTGAATCGAGTTTGATAAATTTAAAACTTGAATAAAATATATTTTAATATAAAATACACATCAGTTCACATCCTGATTCCACTTTTTCAAAATAAATGGGTTATTTCAAATGAACCAAGGACCATTCTTGAGCATTGCATCCATACTATCCTTAGAGTTAAACTTGAAGAAAAGTAACTTATAAGATGAGTTCAACATTGATTTGACAAGACCATATTTCCTCCAAGTATTCTTAATGAACCAGGGAAGGTACCGCAGAAAACCAAGCTACAGGATTAAAATTTGGCTATAAATACCAAACCATTTCTCTTGTTTTAGCATCCATTCACACACACAATATCTCTTGCATCTCCTAACCTCTTATCTCAGATCATGTTTCATATCATGTTTTAGTTTTGGTGATTTTCTTAATAGGAGAAGATGTAACCAAGTTTGCATATGGGAACAAGTCTCAAGATTCAATTGTCGCAAGCATCTCCCCATACATGTAGATCTATCTACTGATCTTAGATCATCATCTCATACATCACATTTATTCAAATAAGTTCTTATAATATGTCAAGGGTATTTAGGCTAGTTCTTATGGGTTAGAATATAGTATTTTGGTTGTATGTTCAAAGGAATGTAAGGTTAGTTCTACCTATGTTAGAACTCGGTATTTACCTTAGTACCAAATAAAGGGTATGTGGCGTAGGGTTAGTTCCACCATGTTAGGACCCGGTATCTAGCTTTGTATCATTAAAAGGTGTAAGCGACGTTGTGAGGCTTCTCCTCCGGTTAAAGGAGTTTGGTGACTAGTGTTTACGAACTCTCGAGTAGGTGACTCGGGGAGTGGAGTAGGGCAATGAAGGAGTACTTGTAGCCAAACCACTATAAATACTTGTGTCGTAGATATCCTTGCACTTATTTCTTTCTTATAAGCATTCGTTAATTTATAATTTTTACTAGATCAAAAATATTCTAACAAATAATGGTATAATTTATTTATATAAAAACCTTCTGGCGAGTTTTGGCGACATCACTATCCCTAAATCATACCATGCAAATATGATCGTCCCTACTATTCACTAACATATCCATTAACAATTGTGTATGTGTGGTCAGTGGCTTGATATATTTGACCATTCAATTCATTCCATTGATTATTAAATTCACTCATTCATTAAGAGTTTAGGGTCTAGATTCTTTTTGGATTTCACTTGTTATCTGCTTTTATTTTAGGTTTATTTGCTGCGTTTCATTCTTTATCTTTATTAATATCAGAGGTATCATTCATGGAGGCTAGTTAGGGTTCCATCGCTTGTGGTTTGAAACCCTAATTTTTTAGGGTTTCAATTTTTCTTCCTAATCGAGTATGCTGCTATTGCTCTAGTTAGTGATTGTTGGTTTTTTGGTCGTGCTTTCTGCTGCTCGTGTTAGGGTCTGTTTTGTTTGGGTATGGAACGAGGTTTCTTGAGTCAAAAAGAGAGTGGGGGAGGGAGGGGTGTAAAAGAAAAGAAGAAGGGTGATGGTGGTGCTCATGATGCTCTAAGTGGTGCTGATCAGATGTCAAACAAGGTTGATAATGTTGGTATGGATGGTGATGAGATTTTTGCTTCAACTCCGTTAGTGGATGCTACCATTACTATTCACATAGGTAATAGTTCGGTTAATATTTCAAGGAATGGTAAGAATGGAGATGGTGAATCAGAGAATGCCATCTAGACATGTCTTAATTCAGCTAGTGATGGTGTTGTGCCCCCAATTTTGACACCAAATCCTGGTAAATCTTCTTATGCTAATGTTACCAGTAACCCGAGTAGATCAAAAGTAAATTTTCATACTTTGTTTACCCCGACGGGTAATGGGATTGATGTGGTTGTCCCAGTAGAGTCTATTAAGGCTATAAGTGATCGATTTTCTAATACTGCATATGGATTTTTCTTAGGAAAGCGGGTGGCTTACCCCATAGTGGCTAACTATGTTAGAAACACTTGGGGGTAAATATGTCATGGTTAGATCAATGTTTCGCTCGTCTAGCGGGTTATTCTCTTTTCAATTTAGCTCTTTAGATGGGTTTGATGCTATGCTTGAAAATGGTATGTGTTTATTCGTAATAATCCATTTATTCTGAAAAGGTGGCATCCCGATGTGAACTTATTGAAAGAAGATGTTGGAAATGTTCCAGTATGGGTTAAACTCCGTGGTGTCCCTATTACAACTTATTGGTCCCACTTCAATAGATCGAATTCCTTAAGCTTGTATAAGGATTAGTTATATTAGATAAATCTAACACAACTATAATAGAAACTTTGTTTGAATGTATTAAAGATTATGCGGAATCTAATCTTTAATATTAAGAACTATCAATAAAACAGTAATTATATGAACATATAATTCAACAAACAAAAGCTCTAATATTATTAATAATACGAATACTCTCAAAGTATTAGGGTTATAAAGACCTTGAAGCTATGATAATTCTATGAATGACTCGTATCAAACTGACTCGTATTGGTGTATCTTGGTGTGGTACATCAATCTCTATGCCCTAGGACCTCCTTTTATACACCAAGGAGTCTTAAACGGCTTACAATACTTTTCTAAGAATATCAAATATTTTAAATAAATAAGTTATACATATCTTTTACATAAATAACTCATATAAATCACACAAGCAATACTAACTAACTCAGCAGTACTAACTTCTTCACTAGCAGCATTAACTCCTTCAGCAGCATTAACTTTGTACTAATAGTAGTAACTTTTGTACTAGCAGTAGTAACTACTTAGCAGTTTTTCTTTTTAAGTCTTTGAGCAGCACTAATATGCACTAGTAGTAGTAACTTTACACTAGCAGTACTAACTGTGTACTAGCAGTAGTAAACACTTAGCATTTTTCTCTGAAGTTCTTGAGTAGTACTAACATAACTGAGCAGCATTAACTCTGATATGAGCAGCAGCAATACTAGCAACATTAAGAAGGCTTTTAATCCTAACAATCCTCCCTTAAACTTGATATTCTTCTTCAAAATCATTAAGTTTCTTCATTTAAAAGCTCCATAATCACCAGGAGGATGCTTCCAAACACTTCATTGATTCTTAAGCTGTTTTATGAGAAGTTTAAGAAGCTGATATGCCATTTTACTAAAATAATCAACCTAAAGCTTTTTGTTCAACATATCTGTAATTATTGATGGTGTAAGGGGATATCTCTTTTCTACCAACATGTAAATGTACACATGTTGCATCCTCAAGGAATGTACTCCACAGGAGTCATACAACTTCCATTCCAACACTTTGTAGTCTTGTTGATTCTTTCATACTGTATTTTCAACATGTGGTTCAAACATTGTCTTCAAATCTCCCCATAACAACAAATCCAAGTCTTCCACTGGTCTTGTTGACTCATATTTAGCTTTTACAAACTTGTACAAATCTTCTAAATCTTCCCTGCTAAAACTTTTAAGCATATGACTAAAGATTCTGTACATTTGAGACTTTTCATCAGCTCTCATTATTTGATAATATCTTTTCTTTCGTTCTTTGTGAATCTTCCTGCCAACAATACTTGGAGACTTAATAGCTAAAGGTACAACATCAATTGAAACTTCTTCTTCATCTGGAATGACTTCCATTAGACTTTGAAGCTCTGCTGTGTCTTTATCCTCATCCACCTTCTGCTTCTTAGTACTCTCTTGTTCTAACTTTTCTCCTGCTCTCTTTGAACTACCTTCCACGAAGTCTGTTCTGAATTCAACAAATGTATTCACCCTCTTGAAAGCTCTGTCAAACATCTTCTAAATAGAATCAAAAGATTTGTTCTTTAAGTCTTTGAGCTTCTTTCCTTCCATATTCTTCGGGTAAGTACATATGATTTTTCTTTGTTGAGCTTGGGTTGTTGGTTTGTTTCTTTGCTCTTCTGCTCTCTTAGTTGTAAAATGCTTTCTTATTTTCTCTAAGAGTTGTTGAAATAATTTAGCCTTTTTTGCATCAGACAACTCTTCTTGCTCCTCTACTTGCAGTCTTTGAGCTAATTCATGATCAACCTCAATCTTAGCCTAAATATCATCCTATTCTTCAATCAAGGCAACATTGGCTTCATCATTCTCCTTTACAAGTCTCTTATAACAACCCATAATTTTCCAATATTTTTATCAATGTAATATCTACTTGCTATATTAAGTGCAACCTTTTTTAAAAGATTATTTTTCGTTTTTATTCCATTCCATTATGTAACCTAGTTTACATTTCTAAAGTAAACGTGCTCACACAACTACCTATGCCATATATATCTATGTTTACATCATGTAAACATCCTAATATGTCAAGTCAATGATCTAATATCATTTTTACCAAGTACATTATCCATTTAACATACTTTTCAAAATGTTATATCAAAACAATCAATAAACGTTAACGTTTACATCAAAACCTTAATTATATGTAATGTATACATATAAAATGAATGTGCAAGCCTTTAAGTATATGTACAAGTGTACAATGCACAACATTTGAATATCTTTTCCCTCCTAAATCAAGTTACAACTTTCTAAAGCATAATGTACAAGCTAATTATGCCTAAAAACCTAATTAGGTCATTTAAGCTCCTAAACCATGCTAAAACTTTACACCACTTTAGCAAAAGGTATAAGCACTTAATACATGACTCCTAAACCCTAATCTATCCCTAATCTTAACTCTAATCTACATTTTAAAACCCTAAACCCTAAAACCCTAATTTCACTTTAAGCAAAAAACTAAACCCTAAATCTTAATCCTAAACCCTAAACATTAATCCTAACACTAATCCTAACCCTTAATCTATCTTAAACCCTAACCCTAACTAGAAATTAAAACACTAAACCCTAACCCGAGCTAAAACCAAACCCGACACCATTTTCTTTCCATTTTAACCCATTTTAAACCTAAGCTAGTAACCAAGCACCTCAAGCACCTCTATGACATCACAAAGCAAGCAACCAAGCATCTTACAAGCACTTCCATAACCTCTTTGTCACCTCCTTGTCCTTCTTATAGCCAAAATCACCACAAAACCTTCCACCTTGCTTAGCTACCCTTCTAGCTCTCATTACTCATCATGCTAGCTTCCATGAATCACCTCAGCTAGCCTTGACACTAATCAAACATAAAACTTAGGCACTAAGGCTTTCCAAGCCCTATAAATAGCCGAATACATGCATACCATTCATCACACCTCAAATTTCATCAAATACAACAATGGAGTCTTAACTCAGACCAAGAAGGATCAATAGAAGTCCCTGAGATCAGAATAGAAACCAAGAATCAAGAAAAACAAAGCCTTGAAGTCGTTACTAGGCGTACGAATCCGAAAACCCCATTTTGACCCATTTCTAGCTCAAGTAAGCTTAAATCTTGTTCAATAAGCTTATAATCTGTATAATAATGTTCATAACACTCTTAATATCGTATATGAACTCTTGTTTGAAGCTTTGAATCCTCAAACCCATGTGTTTTTTATTAAAACCCTAAAAACGACCCATTTTGATTTTTTAGCTAACGAATCCTTTTTCTAAACTTTTGTTGCGTTAAAACATCTTATTTTAGCTTACAAATATCATTTGGAATCTTAAAATAACCTTGCATGGATTTTTGGACTTGTTTTGCAAATTTATTCCGTGCTAGGGGTATATATCGTAACTTTATGAAATTTATAACTAGAGGGGCTGAAAATGTCATTTTCCTAAAGTTATAACTATGAGGGGTTGTTTTGCCAAATTCTAAAGTTAAAGGTTTAATATATATATATACTTAAAGGACTAAACTTGTAAAAGTTTATAAACCAAGGGTATATATTGCCATTTTTGCAAACTTAAAAATATAATATATAATATTTTTATATAAATTAAAAAAATATATATTAATATTATGAAATTTGATTTTATTAAAACCCAACACATTTATCGTTATTAATCACCGATCGTTGCTTTATAAAACAATTACGTTATATATTTAACGTAACTTATCATCAACTAGCTTTTAAAGAAACTTAAAATCTTATCGTATCATGATACTAGGGAGTTTCATGTGACGGTTCCATTTGGGTATTTGTTTTGACGAGTTTGTTGGGTTTACGATTTAAAGTGCCCTGGCTCCTCAAACAATACTGCGTGGCGTCTGGATTATGATAGCCCGAACAGTGATGCAATATTCCATAAATTAATCAATCAAAGATATACGTTAAACTTTATGAAGTTTTGAAACAAGAACCATCACACTAAGACTTGACATATTACCCTCAGGTTGCGTGGCAAGGCCATTACTTTCCATTGATATACTGAACTTTCTAGCCCGGGTAGATATCATCGTACTGCCATACGGACGCATTTCACTTGATATACTTTTGCCCTTAATCAAACTACCTTATTAAGGTGAGTTCATAGCCTCACATTTCAATCTTTTGAATGTTTGATAAACCCGCGAGGAGGATACATGCTCAATTGTTTTTTTAATACACACAAGTACTTAAAATCAATATTGTAAAGTTCATAGCCTCGCCTTTACTTATTTACATGTTTTATAAACTCGCAAGGGGGATACATGCTTAATTTATACAAATTAAACACAAGTGATTTTGATATGTGATATGGTTCCATCACTGTGAATAGTCCCATCTTATTATGTTTTCTAAATCTCGTAGGGGATTCATGCTATAAACTATGAATACATGTGTTTTTACAACTATATGCTATCCTGATATGTTATTGCCTAAGTTACCTCCTTTTTCCCATAAGACATCCCAGTCTCTCTTTGGGTAATAGCTCATAGTATCTCTTTGGGTAGTAGCTCCCAGTATCTCTTTGGGTAATAGCTCCCAGTATCTCTTTGGGTAGTAGCTCCCTGTATCTCTTTGGGTAGTAGCTCCCAGTATTTCTTTGGGTAATAGCTCCCAGTATATCTTTGGGTAGTAGCTCCTAGTTTCTTTTTGGGTAGTAGCTCCCAGTATGTCTTTGGATAGAGGCCCCCGATTCTATTGAGTTTAAATATGTGATTCATGAGCTTAGGGAAATAATACTGCTTTATATGATAATACTGTTTTCCATGATAATACTGTTTTCCATGATAATACTATTTTCCATGATAATACTATTTTCTATGATAATTGTACATGCATACAATTATTACTATTATGGGTGTAACAACGTAACCCACTGTTATGATGACTTGTATTCAAACTGTTTACCATAAACCTATGAATTTCACTCAACCATTGTGTTGACTTTTTAGCATGTTTATCTCAGGATATTGAGCAAATTATGGCATGGAGTGACACGGACTTGAAGATGGCTAAACTGTTATCATTAAACTTTATGTTTCTAGATTTTGGGACCTCCTTTTGTAAAACTCTGATATGATATTGAATGATAACTAAATTTTCCAAAATGTCTCTTTTGAGTCGTTTTCTATGATTATGTCTATTGACCCATGAAGTAATACCCCAGATTAGCTTCCGCTGCTATATGTCAAAAATGGAGGTGTTACAGATTGGTATCAGAGCTCATGGTTATAGAGAACAAGGGTAAAACCTAAACTATAACTACTTTTTCCATCCAAGAAAGTCCTCCGTGCCACTGCATTTCCCTGAATAGTATATGTAAGAGATTTGCGTAGCAGATAATACATAACTATTATACTATTATATAAATAACTTATGTTATTTCCACTGGGTTGTTATACAGTCATGTCTTCGTACACCCACCCTTCTATCCCTTCTAATTATGATGTGGAGGATGCTTTTTCCTCTACAAATGCTCCTAACTATTCCCTGACTTTACCGGACTATTCCCGAGATTTCTTTCCTCCCGAGGATATTTCACCAACTAAAGACACTAAGACTCCTGTTGAATCACCCATTCTAGTATCTCTATCTTCATCAGTAGGATCTTCATCATCTGTTAGGTCAACTACACCACCACCAGACTATCCCTTTGATGAGTCTATCTTTGCAGAGTTAGATAGCTCATTATGGATCATACCGCGACCATTAGGAAGTGAACCAGTCCCCGAGGAACCTGATGAGTCAGATACTTGTTATAATGTTCATCTCTAGAAATAATCATTAAGGATATCCAGGTTCATCATCAAGAGTCTTCTAAACAAGATCCAAGAACTCAAAAACAACAAGGGAGAACCACCAGGTTAGATCTGTGTCGTTTATAGCTTTCTAGAATCCAACCACTAGATGTATGAATAATGACACTTGTTAAATTTTGCTATGTAAATTATATAGACAAGTTATTTATACAGTGGTGATGCCGTTATACCTCGTTGTTTCATAATACCAGTTGTGTATGTCAAAATTGTCTATCCTATATCCTGTAGTATGATAACTTATATCTTTATCCGGGATTACAATGATTCTCTTACCATCCGATTTTCTCAAACCTTTATACCTAAAAACACCAAGCCTCCTATTGGATCACTCACTCTATTATCTCTGTATCTATCTCTGGAAGTCTTAAATTTCAAAAATTTTCTGTTATACCATGTAATGTAATATCAAAGAATGATCACAAGTCTTTATATTATAATGAGATTTTTCATCATTTTATGTATTCTTATTCTATGTTATCTTATATATATTAATAGATGCCTCCCAAAAGAACATCAACATCTGAAACACCAACTATGACTCAGGCTGCCATCCGGCAACTGATTGCTGATGGTATTGCTGCAGCTCTGGAAGCACAAGCTGCTACCATGGCAAATACCAATAGGAATGTAATAAGTAACTACAAAGGGTTTATGAGTTGTCAACCTTCCTATTTCAATGGTACGGAAGGAGCTGTTGGCCTCATCCGCTGGTTTGAACGTACTGAATCGGTATTTTCTCGTAGCAAGTGTGTCGAGGAAGACAGAGTGACATTTGCTACTGGTACTCTAACCGATGACGCCTTGTCCTGGTGGAATGCATACGCCCAACCTATTGGGATAGAACAAGCCAACAGGATCACCTGGACCGAATTGAAAAGGCTCTTGACCAATAAGTATTGCCCTCGAACTGAAGTCAAGAAAATGGAAGACGAATTTTACAACTTGGCTGTGAAAGGAAATGATCTCAAAACTTACGTTAGAAGATTCCAGGAATTAGCAGTCTTATGCCCAAACATGGTACCAAACACCGAGAAGCTTATGGAAGTCTTTATCGGGGGATTACCCAGAAGTATTGAAGGAAATGTTACTGCTTCAAAACCTCAAACTCTGGAGGAAGCCATTACCATAACCCAGAGGTTGATGGAGCAGGTAATAAAACATAATTCTGCGCAAGAAACCAATGATCACAAACGAAAGTTTGAGGATAGAAGAAACACCACCGACAACAACAACTACCCCAATGATCGCAACAACAATAACCACTCCAACAATCACAACAACGACAACTATCAAAATAACCACAACAATCACAACTGTAACAATGATTACCACCACCCGCAGATAAGAAGGCAATAAACTATCATAACTTATGCTGCCACCCGAACTGAGAACAAAAGGTATACTGAAAAAAAAAGGTACCACGGAAACCTTCCTTTGTGTACAAGATGCACCCTGCATCACACAGGAGTTTGCACTGTCAAGTGTTAGACTTGCAACAAAGTAGGTCATCTAACCAGGGACTGCAAAAACTAAGGACTTCTATTTCCAAACCATCACTCCATCACTCAACTAAATCTCGGGACGAGATTTCTGTAAGGTTGGGGGACTATAACAACCTGTAATTTTCCAGTATTTTCATCAATGTAATATCTACTTACTATATTAAGTACAACCTTTTTCCTAAGAATATTTTTCGTTTTTATTCCATTCCATTATGTAACCTAGTTTATATTTTATTTTTTTGTTTTTTTTGGTAAAAGGGATCATACCCCGGTAAAATATATTACACCAAAAAAGCGTTGAAGTACAATGGATGTAGGTGAATTCCTAACATCTCAGCCCGTTACATGGGCACAAACATGCACACAACTTGTGCAAAATCTAACATAAAAGTGACATGCCACTCTTATGACACCAAAACTAAATTGAAAGAAAAATACAAGCAGACTAAAAGATAAGAATGATGATCGCGCTTCCAATTTAGACCATAATGGAAACTATTGATCTCCGAGACCGTAAAATAGCTCTAACTTCCAAGATTACCACCACCTGTGTCATCATGATGAAAATCACCAAAATTCTCCAAGCTTCGTGTAATCAGACCAATTCACATCTTTATGGGACGCGCAAGATATATAGATAATTCACATAATAACGGGAGATAATTTATGTATATTTGGAGCGTTATCAAATACCCTCATACTTAGTTGTTGCTTGCCCTCAAGCAATCTAAGCGAAAATATTTAGTCAAGTCAATGATCACAAGACTCTTAGGTCA
>BQNB010054526.1:0-39503 GCA_026074375.1 Tanacetum coccineum
AAAAAGAAAGATTTTTCAAAGTCAAAGTCAGTTACCAAAAATAATGTGTCAAATGATTTTTCAAAACCAGTCACTACACAGATTTTGTCTCAGAATATAAAGTCAATTTTAAATAACACAAATGTGATTGCTCCAGGAATGTATAAAGTTCACACAAAGCCTAATCAAATTAGAACACCACAATTGCCTCAAGATATTAGGAAAACTAACAAACGCGTATCCTTTTCTACAGGAGTAATTCCCTTTACTAGTTTTAGCAGACCACAGCTTAAGAGAAATCAAATGGGAGATAGAGTCATGCTTAACAATAGTCAAGGGAAGAAGCAAGAAGACCACCATAGGAATTTTAAGTTTTCAAATAATAAAACATTTGTAACTGCGTGTAATGACAGTTTCAATGCTAAGACCTCGAATGTAAACTTTGTTTATGTTACTTGTGGAAAATGTATGCTAAATGACAATCATGATATGTGTGTTCTTCATTATATTAATGGCGTTGATTCTAGGACTAGACAGCCAATTGTTGTGCCTATTAGTACTAGAGAACCCAAGCAAACTGTGGACCAATATGTTGCAACATCCCATAAGAAAATAGTTACCACAGACTCCATTGTCAAGAAACCTAGAAACATAATTAGGAAGATATATGAGCAAGTTAGTAAGACATGCAGTTAGTGGTACCCTAAGTTTACACCACCCGGATACAAATGGAAACCTAAGTCCCCAACAGGAAATGTCAACCCAAATGTTAGTATGCCTCTAGGAAATGCATCTAGAACTGCTAATATTTTGGAACCTATGACTCCTAGGTGTTCCACTCTATCCAATACTCCATTGTCTTCTAATTCTTTTGCAGCTCGTAGAGATAATTCTATTCATCATCGACTCTGGGTGCTCAAAGCACATGACGGGAAATCTCAAACTTCTAACTAATTTTGTGGAGAAATTTTTGGGCACGGTGAAGTTTGGAAATGATCAAATTGCACCGATTCTTGGTTATGGAGATTTGGTTCAAGGAACTATAACTATCAAAAGGGTTTATTACGTCGAAGGGCTAAATCACAATTTATTCTCCGTCGGTCAATTCTGTGATGCGGATTTGGAAGTTGCTTTTCGGAAGTCTACATGTTACATCCGTGATTTGAAGGGAAATGATCTTCTCACAGGAGAATTTTGTAGAAGTAGAAAACCACATCAAATACTACTGCTGCTTGTCATTAGGTCTTGGTGAATAATCCTTCGAGGTACATGCGAGAAATCAAACAAATCTTTCTCACGTAGGCAGAATATTCACAACCATACATATAAAGTATCTAACACTCCTTCCTCAGGAAGTTGACGATTGTAACATCAAGTCAACTAAGTCCCGGCTGTAACACATTTTTCCCTATATGTTGCGAACTCTCAGAAGCATCATCGTAGTGTAACGTCCATATACTCGAGAAGTTCTTGACTAAGCATCAATCATGAAAAGTATGAAAAGACATAGAAGAACTATGAAGGATTTTCTTAGACTGTGAGTACCATTACATTCTGTACTTTAAATATCCTATAAGAATTGCTGATTAACATCTCAAACCTTATACTTTACTGGCTAACTTACAACCTCGTATTCAGTTGGCTATTGCTGTGACCACATAGTGAAGTAAACCTGAATACAAAACTTGAAATGAAGAATTCCCAAATTTGTTTACTTAGCTTTGCACTGTTGTTTGATTTGTAGAAACGTTGCAGAAGAAAGCCTCATAGTACCTTATACCCAATCACAAAGTATATGAAAAGTACAACACCTCTTGAACATCCACATTTGCATCTGCGTATAACACTGAGTACTACAACGTAACTCCTTTAAGTGATAGCTAAAAAACCGTGAGTACTACAATGTCACACCTTACATCTTGGGTATAACTAGATAAAATCCATGACCAAACAAGCTGTATACTTTCAAGCAAGTCATCAATCGATAGATTGGGTTTGAAGAAAAGGGGTAGAAAGTAGAAGAAGTCTCGATGATGAAATAAATTAGACGCCTTCGTGAAACCACTTCAATCACAAATGAGATACCAAATCAATCGTGATCACTGACATTAAAAGTCCAAATCTATAGCCATTTTAGTTTGACGTTTTAGTGAATCTTTAACTGATCGTTTTAGCAATAGTGTTGTGATTTGCATTGGTGTGTGGAAGTGTGGTAAAGTTTGGTTCTTGGCGAAATTAGGGTATAAATCGTCTCTAATTTCGGCATAAATCGGATCTCAAAAGTGTATAAATCACCTGTGCGTATAGATCACCTGTGCGTATAGATCGCCTGTGCGTATAGATCGCCTGTGCGTATAGATCGCCTGACCAATGTATAGATCGCCTGACCAATGTATAGATCGCCTGACCAATGTATAGATCGCCTGACCAATGTATAGATCGCCTGACCAATGTATAGATCGCCTGACCAATGTATAGATCGCCCAAAAATGTTCGAAACTCAAAAATCAAAAATCTTAAAAAGACTCATTTTTTGACGTTTTTACTCGATTTTTCTTGTACTTCTTACCTATCTAAGGCAATAAGAACCATAAAAATCCAAACTTGATGATTTTTAACACGAAAAATTTTGAATCAAGATTTTGAGTACAAAAATCATCCGAACCATAAAAAACTCAAAAATAAGCTATGAAAATCCATAAGCCACTTGTACAAATAAGCTAGAAACTATAGAAAGAAGAAAGTTTCAAGCTTTTGCACAAAATACCACCAACCATGAAAAGCCGAAGCTTTTTGGCTTAAAAATAAGCCACGAAAAGCTTAAATAAGCTCGAACAACACCCCAAAATGCAAACACAAACACAAAACGCCCCTAGGCTCTGATGCCAATTGTTACCTATAAGATTCTAGCCTAAAACATACACTTTATGTTACAAATGATTATCCGGAGGTCGGAGAGGATAAAAGAAATAGAGAGCCATATTATTAAGAGAGAAAAATAGAGAAGGAAAGATGTGTGTGTTTTCTAGAGAGAGAAACATACACTTTATGTTACAAATGATTATCCTAACCCCTCCATAGAAGTATGGAGGGGGTATTTATAGTCCAAACACAACTAAACTATCCTTAATAGTCTAATCTAGTCCCTGCGTGTTTGGATATTTATGAACTAATGTAATTCTGTATAAGTCCTCATATTTTATGGCTAACAATCTTCCCTAATGTTGAGGTCTCTTTCTTCAAACTCCTCCACTGCTGAGGTCTTCTTTAAGTTCTTCTATTAAGGATGTGAAGGACTTGATCTTCTATGTTGACTTTCTTATACGACCGATAACATTCTTATAGGATGTTGTCTTGATTTATCATTACCTCCCCCGATGTTGAAGATTTGACTTTTGATGTTTTTGATTTACCTTGTTTATATTCGGTCTTAGTCTTTGCTTGTTTGTAATGGCTTTGTTCATTCATGCCTCGTGATCTTGATCTTGAGCCTTCGTCTTTTAACTTTGAGTTCTTGAGATCTTTAATCTTGCATCATCTCCTTGACCCTGAAACAACTTGATATTGACTACTTGAATCAAATTATACGCTTACCAACATGCTCATACTTGTTACATTTTTGTTTGACATATATGATCATAAGTCTAACAATCTTCCCCAATAGACGATTCTTTATTTGACTTTGAGGATCTTTGATTGTGGGGAAGTTCAGAATCAACTATCTTGACGTTGAATAATTGATTTTGAAGGCTTGAGTATGAGCTGTGTTTATGAATCCGACTTCACTGAATAAGGCTTGCAACACCGTCCGTCTACATCCTGAATAAGAAAACATTAAAGCAATAAAAAGATGAATATGGCTTTGTCATTCATCTTGAGTTCGGTTGCATTAACCTCTGGTTTCCCGTTTTATAGTATAAATACTATACATGTGATCAGGTAGATTCAAAGAATCTCCTTGACAGGGTTTCCAGCTCAAAGCGTAGGATCTTCTAACACAGATGTATTAGATTCACCATGCTTGCTAGTTCTCATTACTGGAACGTCTCAAAGCAGACAACACGGTAAGAGTGAATCAGATAGTTACTATCTTTCTGATTTAGTCGTCAATTCATTTTACTGGAACAAGTTTAATTCACATAGAATCGCACCATCGTTTCTTTCCAGTTGACACAAGCTTGATCATATAAAAAATCATGTAGGGAGGGGGGGGTGGGGGGGGGTGTCACCTACCAAGAGCTTGTTTGCTGTTGGCTCAAGGCAGATTTCCATCTCACTATGAATACTAAAGCATCACTCGGATGTTCTGGAAGGGGGGAGGGGGGGGGGGGTGGGGGGGGGTAGGGTGGAGAGAATCAAGGAAAATGCGTAGGACTCTTTGTTACAACTTGTGAACTTTATGGTGTTCAGCAAGTGTATTTTGACATTGTGTCCTAATGAGATTTATAATTTGATCTCTTCTGCTTTAGAACCGATTTGTACACTTTTGTTTATTAGTAAAATCAAGGCTGGAGCAGACTGCACCTATTCAATATCAATATCTCGGAGTGAGAGTTACAATAGTTCGAACTGACAAAGGCATGAAATTTCTTAATAAAACTCTTCATGCATACTTTGCAAAAGAGGGAATAAGACACGAAATGTCAACTGCTCAAACACCTGAACAAAACGGCATTGTCGAAAGACGAAACCGTACTCTTGTTGAGGCTG
Organism: Tanacetum coccineum; assembly: GCA_026074375.1. Lineage (NCBI taxonomy): Eukaryota > Viridiplantae > Streptophyta > Magnoliopsida > Asterales > Asteraceae > Tanacetum > Tanacetum coccineum. Next base: position 4,690 of record BQNB010054526.1, read on the forward strand.
CTCGAACAATGCTAAGCGCCGCTAAAGTTCCTTTGTTCTTCTGGGCTGAAGCAATTGCAACAACATGTTTTACTCAAAACCGTTCACTTGTAATTCCTCGACATGAGAAAACACCTTACCATATCATCAATGCCCGGAAACCGTCAGTTAAGTTCTTTCACATCTTTGGTTCTCTTTGCTACATCGTCAGAGATGGTGAAAATCTTGATAAAATGAAGGAAAAAGGTGATGCATGTATTTTTGTTGGGTATTCTACTCAGTCAAAGGCTTACAGGGTATTTAACAAGAGAACAAGAATAATAGTTGAAACAATTCATGTTAACTTTGACGAATTGCCTCAAATGGCGTCAGATCACGTCAGTTCTGACCCCGGTCCACAATGTTCGACAACGGTACTTGAACAAGACAGTTTAAGTCCCGGTCCACAAAGTCAAGAAAATGTTTCTCAAACTGCTGAGACAGAAACAACGTCAAATGAGCTGGAATTGCTATATAGTCCGATGTTCAGTGAATTACTCAATGGAACTTCTCCTGTTGTGTCAAAGTCTTCTGCTGTACATGCTGCTGATAATCCCGATAAACGTCAACAACATAACACAACTCACACTTCTACAACAACCGATGTTGCAGATCCACCTCCATTGAACATTCAATCAACACATCAAACTCCAACTCAAGTACCAACTGTCACTGCACCTGAGAACATTATTCAAGCAGAAACCAATACCGAAAATGCATAATTTGACGAAGATGAATTTATCAACATCTTTAGTACACCGGTACAAGAACAAGGGGAGACATCGTCTCGTCATGTTGATTCGTCAAACATGCATACTTTCTATCAACACCATCCTTCTGCACAACGTTGGACAAAAGATCATCCATTAGAACAAGTCATTGGAAATCCTTCTTAATCAATTAGAACAAGACATCAGCTAGAAACACATGGCGAGATATGTATGTTTGCACTCACCGTAAGTCGAACCGAACCAAAAAACATCAAAGAAGTTATGGTTGGTTCTGCATGGATTGAATCAATGCAGGAAGAACTTCATCAGTTTGATCGATTAGATGTATGGGAATTAGTCGACAGACCACTTTGCAAAAATGTCATTAACTTAAAGTGGCTCTGGAAAAACAAACGTGATGAGGAAAATACTGTTATTCACAACAAATCTCGTCTTGTAGCTAAGGGATATGCTCAAAAGGAAGGAATTGATTTCGAAGAGTCATTTGCACCAGTTGCTCGGTTGGAGGCCGTCCGGTTGTTCATTGCGTACGCTGCACACAAATCATTTACCGTATACCAGATGGACGTCAAAACAACATTTCTTTACGGACCTCTAAAGGAAGAAGTGTACGTAAACCAACCAGATGGATTTGTTGACCCATATCATCCTGACAAAGTTTACCGTCTCAAGAAAGCATTATATGGTCTCAAACAAGCACCAAGAGCGTGGTATGATGAACTCTCCAATTTCCTGGTATCCAAAGGATTCTCAAAAGGTTCTATTGATCCAACTCTGTTCATAACTAAACATGGGGAAGACATATTGCTTGTGCAAATTTACGTTGATGACATTATTTTTGGTTCTACGAACCCAAAACTTTCAAAACGATTTGAAAAACTAATGCACAGCAAGTTTGATATGTCTATGATGGGGGAGCTGAAATTCTTTTTAGGAATTCAGATCCACCAATCCCCTCGTGGTATCTTTATAAACCAAGCTAAGTATGCTCAAGAGATACTTAAAAAGCATGGTATGACCTCATGTGATAGCATTGGTACACCAATGGCTACAAAACACCTTGATGCTGACTTGAGTGGTACTCCGGTCACCCGATTTATTTAGCTAAAGCAAATAATCAAATCCGGTCTAGCTAAATAAACCCTAAGCCCACAGCCTCAGGAGTTGACCGTTACCAAAAAGCAACACAAAAATCATTAAACAAAAACAAACCTACTATTAAATAAAAACAGTTTATAAAACAATTTTTAACCAATGTATTTCATCGCGACATATCTTTACAACTTGGACAAACGTACCCAAAACAACATACAATTCATGCCCATTCGCAAGCCAAGTTTTATCATAGCCCAAAATTTGATTCTTGAGTTTGGGCCTAGATTTAAATGTTGAAATAGAACAGTGATGTACGAGAACAATTTTTAAGCTAAACTACAACTATTCAATAAGCAACACAAAAACATAGATGGGCCGAAAAAAAAACGACAAGCAAAGTACTTAAATGGCTTATTCAAAAACATGCAACACAAAGCACAAGGGATAAGCTTTTTTAAAAAGACGGGATTTCAACTATTAATCACAACATGAACCAAATAAGCTCACTGGATATTATTTAACTAAATAATCAATTAATCCATACTCAATAAATCCAGCTTAATTAGAAACGATAAGATGAATTTTAAATCAAATATGAGCAATATGAAACTCACATAATCCTCATAATCAAATCAAAAAGCTAAAACTAATAACTGAATGAAATTTTAAGCTAAACCACAATCGAATAAGCTAAATTAATGACAAAAGCAGACCAAACTTCAAACAATAAAAAGAAATTGAAATAAGCACATTTTTAACAACTTACCAAAAACTACACAACGCATAACTTAAAAGAATCTACTTTTGCAAACCATATAACTCAAGTCAAAATGCATAAAGCATAAAAGAGCTTATCAAAATCAAAAGTAACCACTAAACAGCTTAATTGACAATAAGCTCAGAATAGAAAAAGAGAAAAAATAAACATGAGACAATAAGCTAACAACTTCAAACCACCTTTATTATCAATAAGCCACAAATCTTTGTTACAATAAGCTGATGAACAGCAGTACCATAAGCAGTAAAATAAGCTAAAAATAAGCACTAACAATAATCCTAATAATATTCTTAAACTCTTCCTAAAACTACCTTTATAAATGAAGAAAAGAACTAAAGAAAAAAATGCGTAGAAAACAAGAATGAAAAGTTGTTCCTCCTGCGTTGAATTCACGCATCCTTAAATAACCCAATGATTTGCTCTCTTCATTTTCGATCCTCCAATCCAAGAAAGCCATGTGTCGACACCAACATACACCCCTTTATTTTGATAATGGGAGAGCACGTGGCCTGTTGAGAATTTATTTGGGGAACATGGGATGCGTATGCAGGGTGATGTCATCCATTTATATATAATGGATTAATTTTTGGGCTTCATTTGGGCTTTAGTTGGGCTTAGGCTGGTCTGGCCCATAAAATGGGTTACGGGCTGACCCAATAAAATCCGAGGGCATCGTTGGACTCGTTTTTTCGTGCTCTTTCCAATGGCGTGCTCGGGGACTTTTCACGGCTTTGTCTTGATTTTGGATAATAAGCACTCTTGATCGCGATGAACTCGTAATTACCCGTTTTTTCTCCGTTTTCAATCATTTTTACCCGCAAGACATAAAAATATCAAACAAACATATTTGCAAGAATAAATTCTCCATAATTTTTTAGCATTATGAGCCGAATATAGTGTTTTACGGGTATAAATTGATGTGTGTTTAGCACACATCAGAATCCCCCAACACTAAACCATTGATTGGTCCCACATAACACGCATGTTTAATAAAACATCACTCAGGAATTAACAATTTAATCCCCATTAAACTTATGACACCTCACAATCAAACAAGAACATAAAAGTCCCATTAAAAGGTTCAAAAATCATTTAATTCGCAAGCACCCCCGTTTTAACTATTTATTCAATAAAAGATAAAAACTAATATAATAATTTTTATAAAATTTATTTAAAAGGCTTTAAGAAAAGGCGTTCGTCATCCTTGACTTTTCGCAATCCCCGAACTAAGCTTAAAACAAAATCACAATCAAATATAAGTTTAGATGCTAACGCTACTCATGAATGATAATTGTGTAAGTATAAACTTAACTTTTCGCTCCCTTATTCCTAAATCCTCTACAGATTTTTATTATTATTATTGGCGACAAATAAAATACAGGCCTTATTAATAAAGGTAAAACCCGGTTTAGACCATTAATAGTTGAAATCCTTTCCTAAAGATATGAATGTGGGTGAAAATAAAGTCCACATTAAGGTTCTAAATTTGCATGATTTAGGTTATCCTTTTATTTCATCGTGAACAACTCAACTACGAGTCTAGAGATGGAGGCTTTGTTTAGATAACATCAGAGTCGAAATTTGGCTTTATTATTATTATTATTGCAACATTATTAAACCTCGGTCCTTTAAACAACTGACACATCGGGCGTCCTAACCGACAAGAGCCAGTAGTCTTATTTCAACCTTGGTAATTTCCTCGACCTTTTAGAAGGCTGCAACATCGGTTGTGAGCCGGCAAGATGCAGCAAACTTTTATTAGTCTCATATTATTATTACTATGTGCCTTATTTTGAAGACTGCCACATCGGTTGTGAGCCGGCAAGAGACAGTAAACCTTTATCAGCCCACGGTTTTTATTATTATTACCTCCATCCTTTAAACGACTACCACATCAGTTGTGAGCCGGCAAGAGGTAGTGGTCTTATTTCGGCATCGGTTTATTACATAACTATTATTATTATAATCCAAATTTATCATCAAGACTATGGTCTTTTATAACTCCTAGACACGGTAGCTAGCCATCAGGAATCGTAGCACTATTTTCCCACAACACTGACAAAACATTCGATGTGTACCTTAATTTCACCTGAAAAGTAATCCTACGAAGGATCTAAACTAAGAACGCAAAAACCAAAGTAACTTTATTTAAATCAACAATAATATAGCATTATTAAAGTTGGTGGGAGGGCAAAAAAAAAAAAAAAAGCCACAATACATCTATGAGCTCTAAGAGATCCAACACTCCACGCTAGCATCTAAATTATATTCAAAACTCTATCATTTTTTGGTCTTGCAAATTTTTAGAAGTTTAAGCAAAACGCTAAGTCTCGAAAGCTAGGGAAAGCTAGAGTTTAAAACTCGATCAAGTCAAAAGCTACCAAGTTCAATGGGCCTACTTATTACTTTTTATATTTTCATCATCATTTTTTTCTTTTTTTAACCTACAAATAAAACAATAAAAATTTAATTTTTTGGCTAAAACGGGGTTGCAAAGGACACAGCAGACACATGCAAGATAATATTACAATAGAAACCCCCCTCCCCCATACTTAGAACCGAACATTGGCCTCAATGTTCAAAAATGTCGAGTGCCATCCCACAAAACTAAGACAAAAAAGCAAATGCTATGTATATCCAAAGTGTGAAAGGGAAACACAATATATATACATGATCATGATTAAGGATTCCATAATAAGCAAAAGAATTGAAGAACTAAACGAAATGATGATTGAAAACCTGCACATTCTTTAAGAACTTAAATACTCCTGGCACAAAAAATGAACCACACCCCAAAGAAAGAAGCACGCCCCAGACACTTGGTCTATAAAATCACAGGAACGCTCATATTTCTAAGAAAATAGAACGAAGCAAAAGACACGGGTTTGCCCTCCCGATAAGCGCCTAAAAAGTTATTGTACGATCTCAGCTTTACTCTCCTCTCGAATTCTTTGACCTTGGGTGAAAACTGACCGAAGTTTCGATCAACAATTGAAATTTCTCTAAAGATATGACATATATAATATCCAAATCGAACCCGAAATAATTAAATCAGACAGAATGAGGAGAAATTTCTCAGAGAAATAGAAAACTTCCATTATTATAGGAGGAAATCCCGGGATACAAAAACTACAATTATGTTCTCCCTAAACTCATGAATGCAGATGAGAAGGAACAAAAAATTATTCACAGTAGAAAATAGGTCATGTAGAAGGATAAGCGAGAAGAATTAACCAAGCCAGGATGCATTCAGTTGAAGATATTCTTGCATGAACTTATCAGAGGTTAATTCTTCAAACAGAGGTGGGATTTGGCGGTACTGTGTACCTCATCCATTATGGTCTCTATTTCAGGCTCATCACTATGCTCGTTCTGAATATTAAAAATTTGATTATCATAATTCAAAGTGTATTCAAAATCGAGCTCAGATGGATTAGTGTATGATGTATCATACGAATCAAAGAAAGAGTTAAGAGAGTCCAGGGGTGTCACGGATACCCTTGGGATTAGAACGGAGTCATCAATATCTTGAAAAGGATTTAATTCGATTTCCTCGTCCTCTATTAAAAAGGTATCGGGTGATTCCCCTATAAGAGTATAGATCTCTGACTTATCGGCTTTTGAAGGTTCATCCTTTAATAAATTTTCAAGAAAAAGGATATCTCCCCTCAGAATCATAATTTCATTATCAATTTCTAAGAGGTGTTTTCGATTAAAAGACTTAGCGTGCTATGGTTCATCGTCTTTAAGCTCTTAAAGGAGGGGAGATCTCTCAGGATTATCATCGTTTAATAATTCTTCTAGAAAAAGAATGTCTCCCTCCGAGTCATAGATGCCATTATCAATACCCGGTGGTATCGAGTCATCTAGAGAAAGAAATGCCATAGAACTTGTGCGCAGCACGCAGATAAAGACACATACTCGGCTTCTGCTGAAGACATTGAAGTGCAGTCCTGCTTTTTGGATGACCAGCTGACTAACTTATCACCACCTAGAAATTGTATGCCACCAGATGTGCTCTTACGTGAATCGAGACAGCCCGCGTGATCCGAATCTGAAAAAGCAGTTAGTTCGAAACCGGTGTCCTTCGGATACCAGAGACCCATGTTAATGGAGTCTTTAAGGTACCGAAAGATCCGTTTAACCGCAGTGAGATGTTTCTCAGTCGGTTTCGCTTGATAGCGAGCACAATAACATGTTGCATGTACAATATCTGGTCTACTTGCTGTTAGGTACATGAGTGCTCCGACCATACTACGATATTTCGTTTGGTCGACCGGAGTACCACTCAAGTCAGCATCAAGGTGTTTTGTAGCCATTGGTGTACCAATGCTATCACATGAGGTCATACCATGCTTTTTAAGTATCTCTTGAGCATACTTATCTTGGTTTATAAAGATACCACGAGGGGATTGGTGGATCTAAATTCCTAAAAAGAATTTCAGCTCCCCCATCATAAACATATTAAACTTGTTGTGCATTAGTTTTTCAAATTGTTTTGAAAGTTTTGGGTTCGTAGAACCAAAAATAATGTCATCAACGTAAATTTGCACAAGCAATATGTCTTCCCCATGTTTAGTTATGAACAGAGTTGGATCAATAGAACCTTTTGAGAATCCTTTGGATACCAGGAAATTGGAGAGTTCATCATACCACGCTCTTGGTGCTTGTTTGAGACCATATAATGCTTTCTTGAGACGGTAAACTTGGTCAGGATGATATGGGTCAACAAATCTATCTGGTTGGTTTACGTACACTTCTTCCTTTAGATGTCCATAAAGAAATGATGTTTTGACGTCCATCTGGTATATGGTAAATGATTTGTGTGCAGCGTACGCAATGAACAACCGGACGGCCTCCAACCGAGCAACTGGTGCAAATGACTCTTCGAAATCAATTCCTTCCTTTTGAGCATATCCCTTAGCTACAAGATGAGATTTGTTGCGAATAATAGTATTTTCCTCATCACGTTTGTTTTTCCAGAGCCACTTTAAGTTAATGACATTTTTGCAAAGTGGTATGTCGACTAATTCCCATACATTTAATCGATCAAACTAATGAAGTTCTTCCTGCATTGATTCAATCCATGCAGAATCAGCCATGGCTTCTTTGATGTTCTTTGGTTCGGTTCGACTCACGGTGAGTGCGAACATAAACATTTCGCCATCTGTTTCTAGCTGACGTCTAATTGATTGAGAAGGATTTCCAATGACTTGTTCTAATAGATGATCTTTTGTCCAACGTTGTGCAGAAGGATGGTGTTGATAGAAAGTATGCATGTTTGACGAATCAACATGACGAGACGATGTCTCCCCTCTTTCTTGTACCGGTGTACTAAAGATGTTGATAAATTCATCGTCGTCAAATTGTGCATTTTCGGTATTGGTTTCTGCTTGAATAATGTTCTCAGGTGCAGTGGGACAGTTGGTACTTGAGTTGGAGTTTGATGTGTTGATTGAATGTTCAATGGAGATGGATCTGCAACATCGGTTGTTGTAGAAGTGTGAGTTGTGTTATGTTGTTGACGTTTATCGGGATTATCACCAGCATGTACATCGGAAGATTTTGACACAACAGGAGAAGTTCCATTGAGTATTTCACTGAACATCAGACTATATAGCAATTCCAGCTCATTTGATGTTGTTACTATCTCAGCTACTTGAGGAACATTTTCTTGACTTTGTGGACCGGGACTTAAACTGTCTTGTTCAAGTACCGTAGTCGAACATTGAGGAACGAGGTCAGAACTGACTTGATCTGACGCCATCTGAGGCAATTCGTCAAAGTTAACATGAATTGTTTCAACTATTATTCTTGTTCTCTTGTTAAATACCCTGTAAGCCTTTAACTAAGTAGAATACCTAACAAAAATACATGCATCACCTTTTTCCTTCATTTTATCAAGATTTTCACCATCTCTGACGATATAGCAAAGAGAACCAAAGATGTGAAAGAACTTAACTGACAGTTTCCGGGCATTGATGATATGGTAAGGTGTTTTCTCATGTCGAGGAATTACAAGTGAACGGTTTTGAGTAAAACATGTTGTTGCAATTGCTTCAGCCCAGAAGAACAAAGGAACTTTAGCGGCGCTTAGCATTGTTCGAGCAGCCTCAACAAGAGTACGGTTCCGTCTTTCGACAACGCCGTTTTGTTCAGGTGTTCGAGCAGTTGACGTTTTGTGTCTTATTCCCTCTTTTGCAAAGTATGCATGAAGAGTTTTATTAAGAAATTCCGTGCCTTTGTCAGTTCGAACTGTTGTAACTTGAGCATGAAGTCCTCTTTGGACAAGTGTGAGAAAATCAATGAGAACTCCAGGTGTTTCATCTTTAGACCTCAAGAAGTGAGTCCAGGTATATCGGGAGTAGTCATCAACAATTACGAGAACATATTTCTTTCCATTAATGCTTTCTACCCGCATTGGACCACATAAGTCCATGTGTAGAAGTTGTAACCGTCTTTTTGAGCTCGGGGTAGTCTTAGTGTGAAAAGACTTTCTTTTTGCTTTCCCCAACTCACAAGAAGAACACAGATGATCTTTGACGAATTTCAGCTTTGGAAGGCCATTCACAATATTATTCTTTGAAAGCAAGTTGATGGTGTCGAAGTTTAAATGAGATAGACGACGATGCCATAACCATGCTTGAGACGATGTTGCTTTAGCCATTAAGCAAATTGGATTGGGAGTTGTTGAGTCTTGCAGAGTAATGGAATACAAATCTGTGCCACGAGAACCTGTGAGAAGATCATTTCCCTTCAAATCACGGATATAACATGTAGACTTCCGAAAAGCAACTTCCAAATCCGCATCACAGAATTGACCAACGGAGAATAAATTGTGATTAAGCCCTTCGACGTAATAAACCCGTTTGATAGTAATAGTTCCTTGAACCAGATCTCCATAACCAAGAATTGGTGCAATTTGATCATTTCCAAACTTCACCGTTCCCAGAAATTTCTCCACAAAATTAGTTAGAAGTTTGAGATTTCCGGTCATGTGCTTTGAGCACCCAGAGTCGACGATGAATAGAATTATCTCTACGAGCTGCAAAAGAATTAAAAGACAATGGAGTATTGGACACAGTGGAACACCTATGAGTTTTATGTTCCAAAATATTAGTAGTTCTAGATGCATTTCCTAGAGGCATACTAACGTTTGGGTTGACATTTTCTATTTGAGACTTAGGTTTCCAATTGTATCCGGGTGGTGTATATTTAGGATACCACCAACTGCATGTCTTACTAACTTGCTCATATAACTTCCTAGTTATGTTTCTAGATTTCTTGACAGTGGAGTCTGTTGCAACGGTTTTCTTACTGGATGTTGCAACAGATTGGTTCACATTATGCTTGGGTTCTCTAGTACTAATAGGCACAGTAATTGGTTGTCTAGTCCTAGAACTCATGCCATTAATATAATGTAGAACACACAAATCATAATTGTCATTCAGCACACATTTTCCACAAGTAACACAGACAAAGTTAACATTCGAGGTCTTCGCATTCAAACTGTCATTACACGCAGTTACAGACGTTTTATTATTAGAAAACTTAGAATTCCTATGGTGGTCTTCTACTTCTTGCTTCTTCCCTTGACTATTGTTAGACATGACTCTATCTTCCATTTGATTGCTCTTAAGATGTGGTCTGCTAACACTAGTAGTGGGAATTACTCCTGTAGAGAAAGACATGCATTTGTTAGTTTTCCTAATGTCTTGAGGCAACCGTGGTATTCTAGTTTTATTAGGCTTTGTGTGCACTTTATACATTCCTAGTGCAATCACATTTGTGTTCTTGAAAATTGGCAACACATTCTGAGGCAAATTTTGTGTAGTGACTAGTTTTGAAAAATCATAGGACACATTTTGTGTGGTAACTGACTTTGACTTTGAGAAATCTGTCTTTGCAAGAGAATCTAAAAAAATAGCTGGTTGATATGTGTGAAAACACAAATCTGTTTTATATCAAAAATGGCCCTAAAAAGATAAAATTGTGCATAAAATGCTTGTATATTACTTGTTTTGTCTTTGTGCTTGTGTAGGTACGGATGTTGCAAAAACCACAAGGAAACGGTTAAAACCGGACAAACACGGACACGGGAAAGGAAAGAGTGCAAAAGAGGCAGACTTTTCTAGCAAAAGGTCAATAAAGTCAACTCTTGGTCAACATTGGTCAATCACAAGAAGACAAAACCTTTGAAAATTCCACAAATACCCTTAATGTTAAACCAATTTCACCAAAAATCCCTAAAACCCTAACACCGTTATCTCTTTTATACTTAAGAGATAACGGTCGTTAGATTCTTATAAAACCAATAACCCGTTACCCTTTCAAATAACCCAAGCCTAAATGCACCCGGCCCATTTCTTTTTATAAAAACCCAAAGTCAAACCCCAAAACCCTGTGGTCAAACAAACAGTTAAAAGGAATGAAAAAAGCGTGAGTTCTCTTATTACTGTTCATCGTCGTCTTCGTGTATTAACCTACCTCTAATCAAAGGGTTAATTCTAATTAAGGACATGGCTCATCAATTCAAGTACCAAGCAATGATCTGGCAAAACAAAACGTCACAAAAGCTCCTTATTGGTCCAAGTGCACAAGAAAGGACACGCAGATATATGAAAGAAACACACAAGGACAAGGATTTTTACACAAAATCTAGTGCAAAAGAAGTACAAAGGGGTCTGACACACGGAATGCCACGTTGGCAATCCATGTGCTCATCAAATCAATCTAACGGTCATAAGATGGGATCAAATGATTGGCATAAATGAAGGGTCGAGATAAAATCTTAAAGGGGAGCGTCTAACAGACTTGAGGGCCTAGAAACTTCACTCAGCAACTATAAATACAAGGCTTCTCACTCACAATTAGGTGAGAGCTAGTTTTTCTTTTCAATTTTTAGCTTATGTAATAGTATAGTTTTTAATAAGTGTTTTTAGCTTAAAGATTTTGTAATCTCTTTCTTTAATCATGTTGTAACTCTTTGTTCATTTAAATAAAAGTTGAGTTGATTCTTAAATCTCTTGTTCAATCAGTTTTTCTATTTTATCAAAGTTTATAAAACCTACTATTGCATAAGTTGTTTCATTCAAAAGATCACAATTCTATAAGCTTGTTTAAAGCTCTTAAAAGGTCTGTTCACCCCATGGAATTGGATGGCTGCTGGGTGACTTAGACCTGGTAACAGTGCTTGAGGGTCAAGCATTAGGATTAGACTAGGATCTTTGGATTTAAGCTTAAGCTATAAGCTTAAGTTGTTTGTTTAAGCTCTATTAAGAGCTAACACCTCTGTTTAGCTGAGGTGTGAGGTACATCTCTTTTATTTCCCTTGTTGCTTAGTTAATTTAGCTTGGTTATAATCTGTCTTAGCTTAAATCTGTTTAACCTGCTTATTAGCTTATTTATGTTTAGATATACTTATTACTGCTTATTTTAATCATATAATACTTAAATATGCTTATTAGTTAGTTTATATCATAGTTTTCTTGTTATTTTCATAAAACTGTCATAAAAACTAAAAATAAACGCATCGGGGGTGGGGGTGGGGGGGGGGGGGGGAAACCTTTTTTGTCAAAACGCAACGACTTTTGTCAAAACGCAACGACTTTTGTCAAAACGCAACGACTTTTGTCAAAACGCAACGACTTTTGTCAAAACGCAACGACTTTTGTCAAAACGCAACGACTTTTGTCAAAACGCAATGACTTTTGTCAAAACGCAACGACGAACACTCCTGTGTTAGGCAAAACGCAGCCAAGAAAACATCTTCAAACTTTTTGTAAGTACGAAATTATGGTGAAACCCTTAGTTAATTGATGCAAGGAAGTGATCTAAGCCCAAAAGTACAAGTCTTTAACACTTTTAACCACGAAACAAGGATCAAAGTTGATTTTTTTTCTTGCTTTTTCCTTTATTTCGAACCAAAGAAAAAAAACCAATAAACCCACGAAATTCAATCACTAAACACCCCTTTAGCTCTGGTACCACATGTTATCCCATGTATTTAATCCATTACACAACTATGTTCTATACCAAGATGCTAGAAAGTAAGAAATCTTAGAGAGAGAAAGTAGAGAGAGAAACTAGATTAGAGAGAGAATGGGAAAGTTACAAGTGAAGTGAAAATGTAACCAACACCCTTCACCAAGTGTGGTGAAGGGGTATTTATACCATGCCTTGCTATCTTGGCACTTGGGCTTTCTAAACGGGCCGGGCTTGGCTAAACTTGGGCTTTGAGCCCGAAACACGGACAATATTAGATTACAATCCAAGCCCGTTGAACCCGACTAGCCTATTACAATACAAGACCTAGTTTGACTTTCTAAGACCGATAACATTCTTGTTTGACTTAATATAATTAAGGCTAACAGTGATGTTCCCCAAATCAACTTCTGGTTCATCTTCATCACTGAAGAACTCAACATGAGTTGTCTTAAGTGTATGACTAGCTCCTAATTTGAACATGTCTTGAGGGCTATCTAGTTCATATGAACTAGCAGTATTCACTGATGGATCAACAATATTAAGTTTAAAACGACCAGTATTAACTTCAGGACTGGCAGTATTAACATGTTGTTCAGCAACATTAACTTTCTTAGGACTGCTATCATCTTCAGACTTATCTTTTTCATCACTCTCAGTATGTGGACCATCTTTCAACTGCTTTTGATTTCTGCAGCAGAGTTTGGCTTCACCATTTACCAACAACTTTGGAAGGTGAATCAAAGTATGAAGCATCTTTCCAAATTGGCATCACAATGCAATCTTGACTGATTTCTTCTTTCTGAGTAGATGTACTGCATTATAGTTCTCTTGTGTACCACCCATGCAGATTCATTTGAGATTGTTTTATAACTGCAGCTACTGGCTCATAATTCTTAGATTTGGGTTAGAGAATCAATATCAAAACAACAACTTTGGAGCATTCCCTTCTTTCATAAGTTTATTCTCTAAATCACCCAATATGCAAGTTTCTTCTACCTCCTGGTTTTGCGTGGGATACCCATATAAGGCTTAACTACTCAAGGAGATTCCAACAAAGAAATCTTCATTACTTTTGCATCAAACTTGCCTAAATTGTCTTAAAGTTATTATGAATTGGTAACATTGACATCCAAAGTGGTCCTCATAAAGCTAGAGCTGGTTTATAAACTCTAACAAGTTCATAAGGTGTCTGTTTATGAGACTTGACTATACTATGACCTATTTGTACATAGCATGCAGTATAACTGCTTCTGGCCCAGAATGTGGTAGGTAAACTTTGAGTAAGCTTAATGGGTTCTAGCAGCCTCAATTAGTGTCCTATTCCTTCTCTCAGCCATTCATTTTGCTGGAGGGTCCTGGCTACACTATATTCCCTCTTAGATTCTATTTTTCTCTGCAAAGATATCCATAACTTTATTTTAAATTCTGTTCCAATTATCAATTCTGATTATTTTCACTTTTTATCCCAATGGTTTTTATTTCCTTTGATAAAGGTCTGGAGATCTCTGGTTTCATCCTAGGTCTTAATAAGAAATACCCATGTAACCTGCTATAATCATCAGTGACTACTAAGCAATACTTCTTATGCATTAAACTACTCATAAAGGTTGGACCAAACAAATCCATATGATCATAAACAAAGGCTTTAATTGGATTCAGAAACTTTTGGATTTCAAGAAGCTTTGTGATGCTTCCCTTTAAGACAAGCAACACAGGTTTGGTCATTTTCAAAACATTTTATAAGCAAACCTCTTACAAGATTATCCTAAACAAGCTTATTTATGTTCTTAAAATTAATATGACCAAGTCTCCTATGTCAGAGCATTGATTCATCTGATGTAGCCTTTGCAACAAGACAAGTTAAACTCTCTTTAGGAACAATGTTCTTCATATCAAACTGTCACATGTTGTTTTTGGAATTTTAAGAAGTATAGACTTGCATCAGCAACTTAAAAGTAGGAGGATAGGACAGACATCAGTATCAGTTAAACAAGGGACATAGTTTTTTGTGTCAACAATCTGTGAGACACTAAAAAGGTTGAAATTTAACTCATTGACAAAGTATACATCTTCAAAATCAAGGCTATCAGTTTTAAGTGTCCCTTTACCAGAAATTCTACCACCATGTGCTCCTCCCCCAAATGTAACATAACCTCCATCAAATTTCTTGAAATCTGAGAGATAAGATATGTTCCCAGTCATGTGCCTTGAGCATCCACTGTCAATAAATCCTATATCATTCTTTTATGGCTTTCCGTGCACATTAAAATAAGGAAATTAGTTTCCTTTGGGGACCCAAGCCATTACTGACTTGGATCTGCCTCGTGCATCAATATAATTATGTTTCTTCAAAGTGATTGATGCACTATCAAGTTTGGTAGGTCTCCAAACCCAGCATCCTAAGGTCTTAATAGCATTAGCCTGATTAGCCCTAACAGTATTAACAACTGCAGAATTTGGCCTAGCAGTATTAACTGCTTTTGGCCTAACAGTATTAACTTTTACCTTGGCAGTATTAACTTTTTGGCTAAAATTTTTGTTAGTTAATACTGTTTTTGATTGATAGGGCCTTTTTACAGTTGATTGTGCTGATTTTGAAAAATGTGACATTGGTTTAGCACTATAAACTGTAGATTTGGGATGAGCAGTATTAACTGTCCTGGCAGTATTAAAAGGTTTTAGGCCATTTTTCATTAAAACTGCTCTTGGAACCATGTTCCTTTGAGCATTAGGGTGAGGCCTGTTGGTAGTATAGTTGTAGTTCACCCTGTTATAATTATTCCCATATACCATCCTTTCCCTTTGATGGTATTTACAATGAGCTTGAACATGATCAAAACTCCCACAAACAAAACATGCTTTATTATACATCACAAAATCACTACCTAGCTGTTGGGATTTAAGATTATTCCAGTTTCTTTGATTTCCCCTAGGTTTTTGTGATCTGTACATCTCTGCATACTTAACTGGTTTCCTAGCTGTTTTGTCTTGTTGTTTAACAAATTCTATTTTAGTAGGAAAAACAGTTTGCTTCCCTTTTTCTGACACCAACTCCTCAACCAATGGGGTATCAGGAGTTTTCTTAACCTCATTAGAGGTATCTACACAGACACTCTTACTGGCCTTAGGTCCATAGCCTTTAAACTCAGGCTGTTGGAACTCCTAAAGACCAGAGTTTGACAAATCAATAGTTGGAGGTGCAAATAAGCCTGTAGGTGGAGGTGGTACAACATTATACCCCACACCTTTTCTACTGTTATAAGATATTTGGCTCCCTATTAATTTTTCTCAATCATTTGTGATCACGACCCTAGGTTTGCGTCAAATTTCTGGAGGTCACTTAAGAAGGCTTTAGATACGAGCTTGGATATGAGTACTGCATATATTGTAGATTTCATTTTCGATTCTTTAAGCTGTTTCTATCTCAATTTTAAGAGCATTAGATTACTAAAGATCTTTAAATGAGTTCATCTCTTTCTTACGAACATCAATTTGTCACATAAAAGACAAGTTTCTTCTACAGATGCTAAAACCACTTTTATAGGTCACTAGATTAAACTCAATTTAACTCAAACTACTACCTTAAAATTAATTAAGTTGAGTTTTTAAAGTCTCAAAGAATTAAGATACATATGTTAGATGCAAGTATTGTCATTGAAGTACCTCATAGTCTGAGAAAGCCATAAAGCCATGTTTGTAATCTCTTCCCTGCTTCTGCCATAAAGCTCCAAAATCATCAACCAGGCTCCATCAATGACCATCATAGCTTTTGGAAGAAACGTTTCTTCTGATCATTCACAGTTCTTTTGTAGAACTATCTTGAACCCTATGCATGCTTTCTTTGGTTTCAGGACCATCTGTCTTTCCACTTGCAAATGTCCCATCTTAAACAGATGAAACATACTACCTTGCCTTTCATAACCTGCATTATCACTTCCAAGGGGGGTGGGGGGGGGGGGGGGGGGGGGGGGGGGAGGGGATAGTGATCTTCTTCTTAGTTCTTCTAGTAATATTCTTGCTCTACATACTCATAAGATGCCAATTGTGCCACTTCAATTCACCCCAATTCTTCAAGATCTTCTTCATGGATTTGTTCATAAGGTCTTCAAGTATAAAGTTGAGATCCATTGTAGTTGATTGGCCAGAAAAAGCATAGGACATTAAGGCATCACTCAAGTTATCATTACTATCACTGACAGTACTAACGAGTACTATACCCAAGGGAGTGAGTGGGGGGGTGGGTTTAGGCAGTACTAACTGAACATTCAACACAATAAAGCTTACATTTGTACTGCCAGGATTCATACCAAGGCCATCATTTTGAGAACTTGAGTTTGAGCTTGATGAAGCCATTCTTTCGCGACCTCTTGTCCTCAATACAATCTTGAAACTTGCTGTAGAGATCAACAAAGCTCTTGTTTTTAAGATCTTAGTTTTGTAATTTAACCAGACCACATACATAGTGTTCCAACTTACAGAAGCAACTTTCTCAAGAATTTTAAATGAGAAACTATCTTAAGAAAGGTTTTTCCCCCAAATGGAAAACTGGCTAATCAATATTTTGAAGCCTTTTAAAGATAGAATCAAGTGACTAGGTTTCTTGGAGCTGTGGTGGAGAGTCTCATAACTCTGCTTCAAAAGTGTCTTTAGTCTTCTGGGGGGGGTGGGGGGGGAGTTTGTGGCATGTCATGTGGCCAGCCAAATCTTGATTAGTAGGAGAGGGTGTGGTGCAGGGCGGAAGGGACGTGAATGAAGTACATGGAGTGCATGCCGTTTATTTAGGTGAAGAAGAGCAATTGTCATGGAAGGCGCTAGCGAGGGAGGAAGTGTCGTCATCGAGGCAGCAATCGATAGCTTGCGGTATGGATGGCTATGTGTCTCGGCCTGTCTTACATGTCTAGTTATTCCTTCTCTTCAAAGTAAATATGACCTGGTATCATTGCGAGTAGAAGTACCATCACCATTTGTTTGTTGTTCGTGCTGTTTGTTTGAAAGAGTGTGCCATTCTCTATGACATCGCGGTCATAGAGCATAAGTCTTGAATTAGAAAGTATTGCTCTATTCTGAGTCTTCCACAATCTCCTATTCACCATTTCTTGAGAAGTGGTAGTTTTGCAGCACATCTGGTTTGTGCATTTCTTGATCCATCTCTTTTTTGTAAAAAGATTCTTATTGATTGTTTCCTTACTAGACAAAGTGTAAGAAAACAAACGTTCTTAAACACCACTTGTTGATCCCAAACTAATCTTGCTAAAACCTTTTAAAAGGGTGATTTTGTATTGAATAGATTCAAGACAAGCCACTATCTAGAAACTTTGTTGATACTACGATGTATGCAGAAATAAACTCTTTAGACTTAGAAGAATATCAATGTAATGTACACTGAGTATAGCATAGAATGAATGAACAATGAATAATAACCAAAAAAGCTTCAATATTATTATGAGTGAATAATATGATTACTCTGTCTAGTACTAGAGGTTTACAACCTTGAAGCTACAAAGAAAAGAACTGAAATGGTATTTGTTTCCCTAATCTAAAACACTAGGATCCTCTTTATACACCCAAGGAGTCCTTAACAATCTAACTATGAATCTTTTTAAAACATTTAAAGCATATATGCAAAGTCTATCTACTCACCATATAGAATATATACAAGATAACTTTAATACGATATCTTTTAAAATCTTTACACCTCTGTTTACACGTCATTATCTTCATGCAAGTCGTTCGAGTCATTATCAGCAGTAATAAATCCCTTTAAGCAGTGATTTAAGTTTATTACTAGCAGTACTAACTAATACCTAGCAGTAACTAACTTCTTCAAGCAGTACTCAACTGGTTTATACCCGCCAGACTTATGACTTAAGCAATACAACACATTTGACTTGGCAGTGACAAATTCAAATGAGTTTAATTCCCAAAAATCCCTCATAATCACCACAATCTCCATCTAATCGGTCTATTAGAACGAAAAAGTAATCCCAATAACACCCTTCTTTACTGTTAGATCTTGGGTCTAAACAATAAATGATAAGGAGTTCTGAAGACAAAGTAATCATACTTACCCATAACAAGCCAAGAAATTATCACCAAGGCCAACGTATCTAAGACTAAACGCAACACTAGGCTCCAAATCACAATCAAAAACCAATGACGCGATTTTCCTAAAGAAAGATCTAAGAGCAAATCAAAAAGAAGATGTACCCTCATCATGACATTAAAAAGTAACCATCACTTCCATCGCTACTCTATTTTAATTTCTTGAAGAGTTACAAAATTAACATGATGTTTCATACATAACTCCTTTACCCACCCTTTTTTGGCCTTATTACTAACAGCCTTGCTAGTTTAAGGATAAAAAAATTCATATTAGACAACGATTGCAATCTCCTTGATATTAGAATTAATTTAGTCTATTTATATTATATTACGTCCTAGATTGTTACTGTGCATTATAGTTTTACTAAAATATTCATTCTAAGTTTTGGTGTTTAATTTTTTATCGTATCAAGTGTTTTTCATTGGAGGAAACGAAAGAACCTTATAGTACCACCCCGAAATGACTTCACATGCCCCCCCCAAAACACCCGCTTCATAAATTGTATCCCATAGTTTTGGGTCCCCCCCTACCTTAACTAAACTTTGTCCATATATTTGATAATATTTGAACCGCCCTGGAGTGAATCCATTTTTCGAACAAACACTATTAATTTGAATGAAAAAACTTTTTAGCCTTTTGGAACAAACCTCTTCAAGCTTTATTTGAAGTAGAATAAACATGCTTCATTTTTAACCCTCAATTTACCTATTTGGGGTTAGCCCCCTTTTTCCCTCCTTTTCAGTTCACTTTCCTCCACCATAAATCACACCTTTTTGGGTTGTTAAAAACCAGGAGGACTAAATTTTAAATATCCACACTAAATTTTTTTCTCCCTTGGTTTCAGGTTATTCATTTAAATTGAAAAAAGGTCATCGGATCTTTTTTTTCCTATCACATTATATTAATTGTGGTGTTTTTTTTTACAAAATAAAGGTTTTAGTCCCCCATTATATTCATGGTCATACAACTTCGATTTTCACAACCCTCTCAAAACATCATTTATCCTAATTGTGACTTTATTTATCCTCCCCAGACGGTGAACTCGTTTTTATCTCCAGACGGTGACCGTTGTCTTCAGCATCTTCTTCATCATCAGATGACTCACTTTCATAAGAATCATTACAAATAAACGGATCCCAGGCTTCCATTTCCTTTGCATGAACCTAATACACTGAACCTTTCACAATGACTTTAAAACGTTCAGCAATGATCTCGTTGAGCTTAGTTTTCACACGTAAACGCTTAGAAAATAGAGATTTTTTGGCTAAATCCTCCCATTCAACAAGGTCACCCCATTTAGATGCTACTTTAGCAAATGTATTATGAGTCCACACTTTTAGAGGCAATCCTTCAAGAGAAATCCAAATGATTCTCTCATCACTAACGAAAGAGTTATAAGCTGGTTTCAGAGAGGAGAACTACGACCCCACACCTGTATGATTCAAAAGTTTCTCTTTGGCAGAGGTAGAGACTATTTCAATAAGGACCCATAAGCCTCCCAAATAAGTGAGTGACAAGTTTTGAAAACCCTCCTTTTCTAAAATAACGTATAGATTAGGCATGGCTGTGATATCTTTTACTTTACCCATAAGAGACAAGCTAAAATCTCTATCCGAAATACATGAGTTATCTTGCTCTAAGCGAACACATGTCTTCAAGGCCTTCAGAGGGTATAGTAGCTGAAGCAAAGATTGATCTTCAATTTAATAAGTATATTTCCTCTTCTTTTGTTTTTTTTCAAAAACCGTGAACAAATATGATATGATTTTAAAGATAGAGTAAAATCCATAAATGCTTAATGCACTTACAAAAATAACTGCTTAATGCACTTATAGAAATAACTCATTCTACATACTATACTTTTCTTATTATCATTCTACTTATCAATGTTTACTTTGGTTGTCATTATGCTAATTAAATATATCTCCCTCATTTGAAATGACTTAAATGCCATTCTTCTCCAACTTCAAAAGCAAAAACCCAGGTCTAAAAAAATTACATATTTGGGTATTGCCAAACGTGTTATCTCACCACATTTTTCAAAATGCTTTATAAGTGCTACCCTAATCTGCAAAACAAAAAAAACAAACACTCAATGGGAGGATTGAAATTGTTTATTCTGCCAAATTCAAGTATTTGAATGTACGATTTCATGGTAAATAGAACTTACATTGTCATAGCTAATTTTTTTTAAAGTATATTCTCAGAAAGATACCTGCTGCTACCCCGAGTGTACGCACCACCTCGTTGCCTCGCAAACTTAATTTTCACTCGCCGATCAAGTATCACCTGGTTGTTTAGTTTTAGAGCCTAGAAATAGAATACAACTATCATCATTGATTTTCAATGACTATAACTCAAGAAACAACATTACATGTTCTCCTCACCTTACCGCTTTCGTAAATTTCAATGTAGCTTATTTATTTGAATAAGATAAGTAGCTCTGAACAAAGTAAATAAAAGAAAAAAAACTGTGAATTTACACCAGTTTTACAAGTTATTTTTTGGTAAAAAAGGAATGTATCTACAATGTATCTACAATGAGGTAGAAGACTCGCCAGAAATGGGTTATTAATGGAGGTAGAAGATAAAGATGTGAGGAATGTCTAAAATACCCTTAAGAAACCATTTTAGTTACGTATAATGAAAATAAATAAAAAGATTAGTAAGAAGAATAACAATAAAAAAGTATAGTATGTAGAATGGTTTTTACCCTTATGGTTTTTATAAGTACGTTAAGCATTTATGGAGTAGCTTCCAAGACCACTAAAGAAAAGGTCAAGTCTTTATCTCTTAAAGCTAAAGTCACTAGAGAACAAACTAGTGATGATAGTGATAGTCAAGGAGGGAGTGATGAAGACGTAGACGAAGAAGAGGCCGAAGCATTCAACTTGATGGCTAGGAACTTCCACTAATTCTTTCGTAAGGGTAATCAATTTGGGCATGGCAATCGATTTGGTAACGAAACCAATAGGTTTGGAAGAGGTCGCGGAAATAACTTTAGGAACAAAGGTGGTGAAAGCTCGAGACAAAAAGGAGTTTTCTACAATTGCAGGGTAGATAGCCACTTTGCTTGTGAGTGTAAAAAGCCCAAGGAGTACAAGGCTTTTGTCAGTCGAGCTTGGAGTGATAGTGAAGATGATGACGAACTTCAAAATGACCCAACTTGTCTCATGGAGATCAAATCTTAAGAAAAACAATGGGTACCACGACCTTAAATTCATATTTTTTTGTAGGTGTGTCTTAAATGCGATCTACTATTGGACGATTGGATTATGAATAGTGGTTGCACTAAGCACATGACTGGGAATAGAAGATTGTTTACTTCGTACAAGGCGTATGATGGTGGACATGTTGTATTGGGAGCAACCTAAAGGGCAAGGTCTTCAGTGAAGGTAATACTACTCATGACTCTATTACAATTACCAATGTTGAGCATGTTAGTGGTTTAGCTTTTAACTTGATTAGCATAGGTCAAATATGTGATGATGATTGTGTAGTTAGGTTACTAAAGTAGATTGTACTGTTAGTAAAAATGGTAAAACACTAGCTAAAGTCCGTAGGAGAAATAGTCTATATACTTACAAATTAGGAGATAACTCAAAACAACAAATTTTTCTTGCATCCGTGGTGGATAACTCAACGCTTTGGCATAGGAGGTTAGGTCACACCAATATGCGGTGAGTTCAAAACTTAGCTTCCAACTAGCTAGTAAGGAACCTACTGAAGTTGAGATTCGAAAGACACTTTTATGATACGTGTGGTCTAGGGAGTAAAGGTAATGAAAATAATAGGACTAAGAATGAAGTGTCAACTACTATAGTTTTAGAGTTGTTACACTTAGATTTGTTTGGTCCATCTCTAATTCAAAGTTACAGAGGCAACTTCTATACTTTAATGATTGTGGATGATCACTCAATCTACACTTGGGTTGTGTTTGTAGATGTCACACCCCTAAACGGGGCCTAGTCGGAAACACGTGTCCGGGGGCGTGACGTCATAATATACATCACACAAGATACAAAGAACGACCTCTAAGTGTACGTTTAAAAATCCAATATCGTTGCATTAATTAAAATAGTTAAAGTTTTACATAAGCCTAAAGATAATATGCGAAAGCGAATAGAAGGTTTTAAAGTTTGACAACGATGTTAACATAGATAATAATAATTCTTGAAAATCGGTCCAATGCAAGGCAACACCATAAAGCAAGCAAAGACATCCACAGCTAAGCACCTGAGAAAAACATGCTAAAACGTCAACATAAAGTTGGTGAATTCATAGGTTTGCATTTAATATTAAAAGTGGACCACAAGTTCACAGTACGCATGTGACAATTATAGGAGACACAACTTCACATAAAAAGAAATTTACTATTGCGCTAAGCTCATGACACCGAAGCTCAATTTAAAAGGAAGCATATTATATGCCAAATAAAATTACTCGCCCTAAAGGTATTTCTGAACCAGATAACCTATTTTGATAATACGACCTGGGTAATATATCCGTTTTATTGGGTAGGCCCAATCGGGTATGTGTGCGCACTCACCGGATAGGGATAATTAGTCCCAATAGATCTATTTATAACACTCATGCTTACTTAACCAGTCAGTCGGTCAATAAATTAACGGTTCATGATAGTTCAGGCATTAATGGTCTATTGCTACTTATGGCAAGCACGTAATCAGCACCAAAAATCTTTTGTGAGAAAAAGGAAACGTAAAGTAACTGTGTCCATAGTTTAAAAACAAGCAATGTTTCTCACCACAATTAGTAAAGTAAAAGTTGTAAAAAAAATAAGGGCTATGAACTCACCCTTAAGCAGATGGGCAAATGGATCAATCACTAGTAAAGATGATTATAGAAATCTCCCAGCCTTGCGATCCTAGAATTCACGTCTCAGAAACAGGATGGTATGCCAAGTATTGCACATATGTTATCACCAAGTTTAACATCATGTGTGTTTGCTTTAGTTTGATTATCAAATCATGATGAAATAAAATCATATAGCTTTTCGCTAAGTTTTGGCGTTTAACCAAAAATTACTATTTTTAGTAAGTTTCTATTTTAGGAAAGTTGTTAGTTTTAAAACGTTAATGAGGTCCATAGATTTATTAAGTTTTCTATATTTTCAAAAACGCACTAACTAACCTTAATCGCTTAACTTCTATGTCTGTTTCACTAAATTTTTACCGAACTTACTATTTTAGTAACTTTAACACTTTTCTTAAAATATGTTAACGACGTCTTTAAACGGTACTAATCAATAAGTATGTGTTACTATATGTTCGATTGGTGTTTAGTTAGAAAGTCAAAAATGTACGAAAGTGTCGAAAAAACCCATTTTTCTATTCACTTCAGCATTTATTCATTCGGTTTAGACGAAAAATTTTGTTTCAAGTTTCATTTGGTTATGACTTAGCGTTTCTTTAAGTCCGATTTTAGTGTGCGATATAAGAAAAACTATATATTCGAAACAAGCTCTCCAAAAACTACTTTTACGCCTAATGAAAATATTTTTAGGTCGACCAAAACACCAAAACCATTTTGGATCAGCAAGCACTTTTTGTCACAAAATACGCCACAACCAAAATCCCACCAATACTTCACAATAGTTGCCTATCTAACCCTAATTTCATTCACAAACTTAATCAATACCAAAAACCGTCACTAAGACTAACCTATCCCTTCATTCTCATGTTCGCAACTCTTCTTTCGGAATCTCATCTCACAATAAACATTAATTTATTTAATAGGTGAAACCAATGTAGGCATCATATTAGAAATATTGTTTTATAATCTTTCAAAAATTAAAACACAACATGAGGGTTGTATGGGATCTTTTGAACATATAAGAAGAACATAAGTAAACCACAAATAAATGCTTCAAGACATTTAAAGAAATGAAGAAAAAGTTGAGAAATCACAAGATCTTTACCCCAAAATAATAGATCTATAAAACCAACAACAATTTGAAAAACCCTAACTTAGATATTGATGATAAACTTTTAAACCAAAGAACCAATACTTCAAATCACCTTAGATGTTCTTAGAAATGAACCTTGTATGCTTAGATTATGCAAGAAATTAAAGAAAATGGGAACCCTATATGGGTGTTTGTTGGCTGTAGGCTTCAAGAAGAGGTGCGGGAGAGAAAGAATTTTTTGGAGGCTTAAAAATGATTATGAAACCCTAAGTTGTGATATGTGATGCTATTTTATTGGTGAATCATAGGTTTTAGGTAATGAATAATAGGGTATCATGTGACCAACATCATCTCAACAAAGTGTGTGTTGTTCTGCTTGTTGGCCGATCTAACCACAAGGACCATGGTTCATTTTTTTAGTCTTGGTTCATTATTAGGTGCATAAGTTGGTCAAATGAGGTCTAAGTGTGTAAGTATCATTTGTCTTGGTTACTTGAGGTATGTGATGAGGAAAGGACCCTTCATGTGTCATTTTCAAATACTTACATGGCATTAATAAGACAAGAAAATATGGTCTTTGATTTAATTTCAAGGTTCAAGGTGCATTTGGTTTGGTTTTAGGCGTCCAATATATAACAAGAGGGGAGGGTGAACGAAATTTTTGACTTATGAACATGAGATGGACGATAACTAAAGTTTACACGAAAAGATTTTGGGTTTTTGGGGTTCCGTTAGGTCAAAAACACGAAAAACATAATTTAAACGTTAAGACATAAAAATAAATACCGGGAGTAATCATAAACTACGAAACACTTATAAAAGATAAAATAACTCATATAATATCTAAATTAATCAAAATCCAAAGTCAGAACGCGTCCGATGACGTTTTTCAGATTTACGCGGGTTAACTTCCCGGTAAACTGTCGGATTCAAACGTAACGTATAAAAGTCAAAAATAATGATCGAAAAAGTTTAAAATATTGACCTGAAATTCTCAGGGTGTGACATTCTTCCCCCGTTAAAGAAGCTTTGTCCTCAAAGCTTAAGACGTGGACTAAGGGTTAACGAAAAGATGAGGGTATTTTTTCTTCATTTGATCTTCACGCTCCCAAGTAAACTCGGGCCCTCGTCTCGAATTCCAACGGACCTTCACGATTGGAATGTGGCTTTGCTTTAGCCATTTAACTTCTCAATCCATAATTTTAACTAGTTCTTCAATGAAATTAAGCTTGTCATCAATCTGGATCTCATCCAACGGAATAGCTAGTGGTTCGTCTACGAAACACTTCTTCAAATTTGAAACATGAAAAGTGATATGAACTCGGCTCAACTTGAGCATTTAAAATTTGCACAGGAAGGTTCAGACCAATCGTCAAAACCAAAGCTCGAACTCGTAGAGTCTTAATCCGTTCCTTTCGGCTCAAGGCATCCGCCACCACGTTCGCCTTTCCTGTATGATAACGAATCTCGTAGTCGTAGTCGCTCAACAACTCCAACCATCTACGTTGTCTCATGTTTAACTCTTCTGATCTAGAATATGTTGTAAACTCTTATGATCAGTGAACACAACACATTTCGTGTCGTACAAATAATGTCTCCGCTTTTTGAGAGCAAACACTACAACTCCAAGCTCTAAGTCATGTGTAGTGTAATTCTTCTCATGAATCTTAAGTTGGCGTGACGCGTAGGCTATGACCTTCTCCTTTTGCATCAAAACTACGCCCAATCCTTTACGAGAAGCATCACAGTAAACCACAAAGTTTTTACTTCCTTCGGGTAATGCCCAATTGGTGCACTACACAGTTTATACTTCATCAGTTGAATGCAAGCTTCTGCCTTTTCACTCCAATCAAACTTCACGTTCTTTTAAGTCAGCTTCGTCATAGGCTTGGCATTTTTTGAGAAACCTTTGATAAATCATCGGTAATAGCCACCAAGACCTAGAAATTTACGAATCTTTGTCGGAGTATTAGGCGATGCCCAATCCTTGATTGACTCAATCTTAGCCGGGGCGTCCACCGTGAATGCCTACGATCATCTATCAAGTGACTAAGAAATTGTACCTTCGAAGCCAAAATTCACACTTTGAAAACTTGGCGTACAATTCTCCTTCTTAAGCAACTCCAAAATTAACTTAAGGTGTTCTGCGTGCTCTTCTTCGCTCTTGGAGTAGATCAAGATGTCATCAATAAAAACGATCACGAATTTATCTAAGTACGGTTTACACACCCGATTCATCAAATCCATGAATACCGCTGGTGTGTTAGTCAGTCCAAACGGCATCACTTGAAACTCATAGTGACCGTAGCGTGTCCTAAACGCCGTCTTTGGAATGTCTTCCTCTCGAACTCTGAGTTGGTGATAACCAGATCTCAGGTCGATCTTAGAGTAGACTCTTGACCCTTGCAACTGATCAAACAAGTCGTCGATTCTCAGAAGTGGATATCGATTCTTCACAGTCAGCTTATTCAGTTCACGGTAATCGATACACATCCGAAAAGATCCATCTTTCTTTTTGACAAACAAGACTGGGGCTCCCTAGGGTGAGGAACTCGGTCTTATAAATCCCTTGTCAGAAAGTTCTTGCAGTTGAGTAGACAATTCTTGCAGTTCCGGCGGTGCTAATCTATACGGGGCGCGTGCCACAGGTGCAGCACCAGGGACCAAGTTGATTTGGAATTCAATTGTCGCGTAGCGGTAATCTAGGCAAGTCTTCTGGAAAGACTTCCGGAAAGTCCTGTACAGTCGGCACGTCCTCAAGTCGCTTCTCCTCCGACTCGTCTTCTGTTTCCTTCTTCGTAACTTGTGCCAGAAAAATTAGGCAACCTCTCTTAATATATTTCTGAGTTTTAGTGCACGATATAATGCTCAACTTCGACTTCTCTCCTTTGCCGTCTCTATCACCTTGAACTATCAAAACTTCATCTCCATAGGGAATTCGCATGATCTTTTCGTCACACACGATCACCGCATGATGGTTCGCTAACCAATCCATACCGATGATGATGTCAAAACTACCAAGTTCTACTGGCATTAGGTCAATATTGAATGGGTGACCTAACAATCCTAACGTACAACCTCTAAGTATGGTATTAGTTTCAGAAATTCTTTTGTCGGCTAATTCGATAGCATAGCTAACGTCTAAGGTATCGGGGGTTACATCAAGCAAAGTACTAAAAGTAGTCGACACGAAACTTCTATCGGCTCCTGAATCAAATATCATAAAAGCATAATGGTTATTGAGAAGAAACGTACCCTTGACGACATTTGAATCGGGGTTAGCGTCTCCTCCAACCCGCACATTATGCTTTTCCTCTTGCTTCACCAACACCATTCTTGTTTCCAACCTTATTTCTACGGTTTGATCTTTCAGCTTTGGGCAATCACTCTGTAGTGTCCTTGCCTTCCACACTCGAAACAAGTTAAAACTCTCTGATTCACTACTTGACCCCTCATAGTAGAAGTAGTGGAATTTGTGACCTTACAATCCCGGGTCAAATGCCCAACCTTGTTACACTTCCCACATCTCACAGTGCAAGGCCCTTCATGATTAAAGCTTACACTTGTTACAGAGAGGCAACGGTCCATTATATGGTTTTCTCTTATTGTTGCCAGCCGTATAGGCTCTCGCCACATTCTGACCTCCAACATTTGGCCTTTTGAATAGTGGCTGCTGTCCACGGTTGTCTCTCTGATTGACCTCCAATCATTTTTGTTTCTTCGAATTCTTTCACACAACATATCCCTTCAACTTTTGATCCATTAAGTTGTTAGCAATTCGAACGGCATCTTGAAGTTTTGTAGGTTCAGCAGCAAATACATTCCTTTGGATGTTATCGGGGAGTCCTCCAATGAATTTCTCAACCCGATCCTCCTCATCGGGGACCATCTTGGTGCACATCATAGTCAACTCTTAAAATCTCGATAGTAATTATATACATCAAAACAAAGTAAGCATGTAGGACACATTATTACTGGTTATAAAACAAACACTAATTATACTACTTGGTTCTCTATACACCTTGGTCGGGATACCTTCTGTCACACCACCAAACAGGGCCTCGGGTCGGGAAACACCCGTGTCCGGAGGTCGTGACATCATCAATATACATCAAACATGATACAAAGAACGACCTCTATGGGTACGTTTAAAATCCAACATCGTTGCATTGATTAAAATAGTTAAAGTTTTACATAGGCCCAAAGATAATATGCGGAAGCGAATAAAAGGTTTTAAAGTTTGACAACGATGTTAACATAGATAATAATAATCTTTGAAAATCGGTCCAATGCAAGGCTACACCATAAAGCAAGCAAAGACATCCAAACTAAGCACCTGAGAAAAACATGCTAAAACATCAACATAAAGTTAGTGAATTTATAGGTTTGCATTTAATATTAAAAGTGGACCACAAGTTCACAGTACGCACATGACAGTTATAGAGATTCAAACTTCACTTAAAAAAGCATTTTACATTTGTGCTAAGCTATTGGACACCGACCTCAATTTAAAAGGAAGCATATTATATGCCAAAATAGAATTACTCGCCCTAAAGGTATCCGAACAAGATCACCTATTGAAAATCAGACATGGTATATATCCGTTTATCGAGAGCCCCGTGGGTAGTAAGCGCTACTCACCCGGATAGGGATAATTAGTCCCAAATAGATCTATTTATAACACTCACGCTTACTTAACCAGTCAGTCGGTCAAGAAATTAACGGTTCATGATAGTTCGGGCATTAATGGTCTATTCGCTACTTAGGCAACACGTAATCAGGAAAAAGAAACGTAAAGTAATTGTGTCCATATTTTAAAAAGAAGCAATGTTTCTCACCATAAAATAGTAAAGTAAAGTAAAAACGTGGGGGCTATTGAATTCTCCATTAGCAAGATGAGCAAATGATAAGCACGCAAGTAAAAGATGAATATAGAAAAATTAGACGCGACTAAAATAATAACGGCGTCTCAGAAACAAAACGGAAAGTTGTGGAAAGTTGCCAAGAATTGCACAATATGTTCATCACCAAGATACATCCATGTGTATTTGCTTTAGTTTGATTATCAAATCATGATGAAATAAAATCATATAGCTTTTCGCTAAGTTTTGGCGTTTAACCAAAAATTACTATTTTTGTGAAAGTTTTCTATTTAGAAAAAGTTTTTAGTTTATAGAACGTTAATACCTGGTCCCCTCATATTTATTAAGTTTCTCCTTATTTTTAAACCGCACTAACTAACCTTATCGCTTAACTTCTATGTCTTGTTTCGCTATTTTTACCAACCTTCTATTTTTAGTTACTTAAGTTTTTCTAAAATATTATTAACGACGTCTTTAAACGGATCAGCTATTCAATATGTATGTGGTACTCTATGTTTCGTAGTGTTTTTTAAGTCAAAATGTTGAAAGTGATCGAAAACTCATTATACTATTCACATCAGCAAACTTTCATTCGGGTTAGCGAGAAAAACGTTTCAAGTTTTATTGGGCTATAACTTTGGGCCGTTTAAGTCCTAATTTTAGATGCGCGATATATGAAAAACTATCTATTCGAAAAACAAGCTCTCAAAAAAAACTACTTTTAACGCCTAATGAAAACATTTTTAGGTAAACCAAAAACCCCAAAACCATTTTGGTGTCAGCAAGCAATTTTTGTCAAAAAACGCAACCAATCACCCAAACTTCACAAATAGTGCCTAATCTAGCCTAATCTTCATTCACAACTAATCCATAAAAAAAAAACCACACCTAAGA
The DNA here is from genome assembly GCA_026074375.1 of Tanacetum coccineum. Lineage (NCBI taxonomy): Eukaryota > Viridiplantae > Streptophyta > Magnoliopsida > Asterales > Asteraceae > Tanacetum > Tanacetum coccineum. The sequence goes on from BQNB010054526.1 coordinate 35,084, forward strand.
CTAACCTAATCCCTTCATTTCTATTGTTGCAACTCTCATTCAACTCTCATCTCACCAAGAACATAATATTTAACTAGTGAAACAAAGTAGCATCATTATTTATGAAATCTTGTTTTATAATCTTTCAAAAATTAAAACACAACATGAGGATGTATGGATCTTGAACATATAAGAAGAACATAAGTAAACCACAAATAAAGGTTCAAGACACTTACAAGAATGAAGAACAAGTAGAGAAATCACAAGATCTATACCCCAAAATAATAGATCTATAAAACCCAACAACAAATCTTGAAACCCTAGTTTATAAACTCTTGAAAGACCTTTGAAATCAAATGAAAACCTTCTTGGAATAACCTTGGATCTTGATAAAATGAAGTTTAGGATGTGTGAATATTGGTAGAAATCAAAAGTATGGATTGTGTGTGTGTTTGTGTGTGTTTCGTGAGCTAGGAGGGGACAAGAGAGAAAAGAAAACAATTTTGCCAAATGAAATGAACTAAAAGAGATGTGTGTGTTTATAAGTGGGTATTTATAGGATAAGGGTTAGGGTTTTAGTGTTACAAGTGACTCAAACACACCAAGAGTGTGTGTGTTGAGGGGTTTGGCCAAATAGGGTCAAGGAGGGGGGAAAAGAACAAAAAATTTGTCTTTGGCTCCAAGTTTAGCTTAAATGGCTTACTACTTTGGCTCCAAGTTTAGCTTGAATGGCTCACTAGTGGAATTGTGTTCCAAAGGTCAACATGTGAAGTGTAAGAGCCATTGGCTTGTAGTGGAGGACAAAACAAACATGTCACTTTCTTGCATGTGATGGTGTTTTATTTTTGAAATTCAAACTAGAGATAAAAGATGCTCTTTGATTTATTTAAGTGTGTGTATGCGTGTGTTTTGAGTAGAGGGGGAGGGATGAATGAAATTTTTGGCTTATGAACATGAGATGGACGATAACTAAAGTTTACACGAAAAGATTTCGGGTTTCCAGGGTTCCGTTAGGTCAAAAACGCGAAAAACGTAATTTAAACATTAAAGCGTAAAAATAAATACCGGGAGTGATCGTAAACTACGAAACACTTAGAAAAGATAAAATAACTCATATTATATCTAAACTAGTCAAAATCCAAAGTCGAAACGCGTTCGATGATGTTTTTAAGATTTACGTGGGTTAACTTCCTGGTAAACTGCCGGATTCAAACGTAACGTATAAAAATAAAAAATAATGGTCGGAAAAGTTTAAAATATTGACCTGAAATTTTTGGGGTGTGACATTCTTCCCCCGTTAAAGAAGCTTTATCCTCAAAGCTTAAGACGTGGACTAAGGATTAACGAAAAGGTGAGGATACTTTTTCTTCATTTGGTCCTCGCGCTCCCAAATAAACTCGGGCCCTCGTCTCGAATTCCAACGGACCTTCATGATTGGAATGCGACTTTGCTTTAACCGTTTAACTTCTTGATTTCATAATTTTAACTGGTTCTTCAATGAAATTGAGCTTGTCATCAATCTGGATCTCATCCAATGGAATAGCTAGTGGTTCGTCTACGAAACACTTATTCAAACTGGAAACATAAAACATGCTATGAATTTGGCTCAATTGCTCTGGGAGTTCAAGTCGATAAGTAAGCATTCCCACTTTACCAAGAATCTTGAAAGGTCCAATATAGCAAGGGTTCAACTTCCCCTGTTTTCCAAAACGTATCACCCATTTCCATGGCGACACTTCCAACATGACCATATCTCTAGCATCAAATTCCAATGGCTTACGTCTCCTATCGGCGTAGCTCTTCTGTCTATCTCGTGCAGCTTGAATACACTTCTTGATCTGAATGACCTTCTTAGTTGTTTCATGAACAATTTCCGGACTAGTGAGCTGAGCGTCTCCAACCTCAGCCTAACAAATAGGCGATCGACATTTTTGGCCATAAAGAGCTTCAAATGGTGCAGCTTTGATACTCGTGTGATAACTGTTGTTATAGGAAAACTCCACCAAAGGTAGGTGTCTATCCCAACCTTTCCCAAAATTAATCACACAAGCACGTAACATGTCCTCCAAAATTTGGATGGTTCTTTCACTTTGACCATCAGTCTGTAGATGGTAAGCCGTACTCATATCTAATTGAGTACCTAGGGCTTTGTTCAGCGATTTACAGAATTGAGATGTTATTTTACTGTCTCGATCAGAAATAATCAAAACCGGAACTCCATGTCTCGAGACTACTTCCTTCAAGTATTGTCTCGTCAACTTCTCCATTGAGTCAGTTTCCTTCATTGGTAAGAAATGAGCGGATTTTGTGAGTCGATCAACAATTACCCAAATTGTATCTTGACCAGTTGATGTCTTTGGAAACTTAGTAACGAAATCCATAGTAATAGTTTCTCAACCACTTCCATCTAGGAACACAGTTAGAACAACAAACTCCGGAAGGTCTTTGCATCGCCTTGACTTTAGCACAGGTCAAACATTTACTGACGTAGGTGGCAATTTATGCTTTCATATTCGGCCACCAATACATTTTCTTTAAATCTTGGTACATCTTGTCCGATCTAGGATGAATTAAATATTTTTACTTATACGATTCATTCATAATCAACTCTCTTAAGTTACCTCGACAAGGTATCCAACTTCTCCCATTCAAGCATAACGTTCCATCAGCACGTTGCTCTAGCTTCTTAATCATACCACACCGATCTTCGGTTCCAAAATTCTCCTCCTTTCTCGCCTCAACTTGAGCATTTAAAATTTGCATAGGAAGGTTCAAATCAATCTTCAAAACCAAAGCTCGAACTTGTAGTGGCTTATTCTATTCCTTTTGGCTCAAGGCATCGGCCACCACGTTCGCCTTTCCTGGATTATAACGAATCTCGTAGTCGTAGTCGCTCAACAGCTCTAACCATCTACGTTGTCTCATGTTCAACTCTTTCTGATCTAGAATATGTTGCAAACTCTTATGATCAGTGAACACAACGCATTTTGTGTCGTACAAATAATGTCTCCATATTTTGAGAGCAAACACTACAACTCTAAGCTCTAAGTCATATGTAGTGTAATTCTTCTCATGAATCTTAAGTTGGCGTGACGCGTAGGCTATGACTTTCTCCCTTTGCATCAAAACTGCGCCCAACCCTTTACGAAAATCATCTGCCTTTTCAATCCAATCAAACTTCACGTTCTTCTAAGTCAACTTCGTCATAGGTTTGGCAATCTTGCAGAAACTTTCGATAAATCGTCCGTAATAGCCAGCACGACCTAGAAATTGATGAATTTTTGTCGGAGTCATGAGCGATGCCTAATCCTTGTTGACTCAATCTTAGCCAGGTCGATGTGAATGCCTTCACTATCAATCACGTGACCAAGAAATTATGCCTTTGACAGCCAAAAATCGCATTTTGAAAACTTGGCGTACAATTCTTTATTCTTAAGCAATTCTAGAATTAGCTTAAGATGTTATGCATGCTCTTCCTTTCTCTTGGAGTAGATCAAGATGTCATCAATAAAAACGATCACGAATTTACCCTGATATGGCTTGTACACCCGATTCATCAGATCCATGAATACCGCCGGTGCGTTGGTCAGTCCAAACGGCATTACTTGGAACTCGTAGTGGCTATAGCGAGTCCTAAACACCGTCTTTGTGATGTCTTCCTACCGAACTCTGAGTTGGTGATAACCAGATCTCAAGTCGATCTTAGAGTAGACTCTTGACCCTTGCAACTGATCAAATAATTCGTTGATTCTCAGAAGTGGATATCGATTCTTCACAGTCGGCTTGTTTAGCTTACGGTAATCGATACACATCCGAAAAGATCCATCTTTCTTTTTGACAAACAAGACTAGGGCTCCCCAGGGTGAGAACTCGGTCTTATAAATCATTTGTCAGAAAGTTCTTGCAGTTGAGTAGATAGTTCTTGTAGTTCTGATGGAGCTAATCTATATGGGGCGCGTGCCACAGGTACAACACCAGGGACCAAGTCTATTTGAAATTCATCTTGTCGCGTAGGCGGTAATCCAGGCAAGTCTTCTGGAAAGACCTCTGGAAAGTCCCATACAGTCGGCACGTCTTTAAGTCGCTTCTCCTCCGACTTGTCTTTGGTTTCCTTCTTCGTAACTAATGCCAGAAAAATTGGGCAACCTCTCTTGATATATTTATGAGTTTTAGTGCACGATATAATGCTCAACTTCAACTTTTCTCCTTTGCCGTCTCTATCACCTTGAATTATCAAAACTTTGTCTCCATAGGGAATTCGCACGATCTTTTCATCACACACGATCACCGTATGATGGTTCGCTAACTAATCTATGCCGATGATGAAGGCTGGTTGCGGTAAAAACAAATTTATACACCAATATAGTATAACTCTCGTAAGAATTCTTTCCAAAATACTTCTCAAACAAGAGAAATATAAGGTAAAAATCTCACAAAAGAA